>CM054059.1:47915681-48214465 GCA_028641055.1 Alopecurus myosuroides | reverse complement strand
ACATAAACAAGTTGGTAGAACCCAACTCTTCGGAAGATTCCCGACGTTTCGTCCGATAAGGGAGTTTCACCCTATAAGCGCATGTAAACTCACGAGGGAGAAACGGACGTCGGTGAAGCGGGTCACACCCCGGAGTGCAATATTTGCCATCCAAAGACCACAACACACATATAATAACATGGTATGGCACCCTCTAGCTTGTGAAAGGTTCCGGACGCTCCGTAGCCCCACTCCGGTGAAAACCTAGACCCGCAGGAGAAATACCGGACTTATACGGATACACGCGGTAACGGCGTCGAAAGGGGGTAGCATTGTGGAACCAGCTGCTTGTTTGTGTTAGGGTAGCCCATAGGAACATAAAACAAGTTGGTAGAACCCAACTCTTCGGAAGATTCCCGACGTTTCGTCCGATAAGGGAGTTTCACCCTATAAGCGCATGTAAACTCACGAGGGAGAAACGGACGTCGGTGAAGCGGGTCACACCCCGGAGTGCAATCTTTGCCATCCAAAGACCACAACACACATATAATAACATGGTATGGCACCCTCTAGCTTGTGAAAGGTTCCGGACGCTCCGTAGCCCCCCTCCGGTGAAAACCTAGACCCGTAGGAGAAATACCGGACTTATACGGATACACGCGGTAACGGCGTCGAAAGGGGGTAGCATTGTGGAACCAGCTGCTTGTTTGTGTTAGGGTAGCCCATAGGAACATAAAACAAGTTGGTAGAACCCAACTCTTCGGAAGATTCCCGACGTTTCGTCCGATAAGGGAGATTCACCCTATAAGCGCATGTAAACTCACGAGGGAGAAACGGACGTCGGTGAAGCGGGTCACACCCCGGAGTGCAATCTTTGCCATCCAAAGACCACAACACACATATAATAACATGGTATGGCACCCTATAGCTTGTGAAAGGTTCCGGACGCTCCGTAGCCCCCCTCCGGTGAAAACCTAGACCCGCAGGAGAAATACCGGACTTATACGGATACACGCGGTAACGGCGTCGAAAGGGGGTAGCATTGTGGAACCAGCTGCTTGTTTGTGTTAGGGTAGCCCATAGGAACATAAAACAAGTTGGTAGAACCCAACTCTTCGGAAGATTCCCGACGTTTCGTCCGATAAGGGAGTTTCACCCTATAAGCGCATGTAA
This sequence comes from Alopecurus myosuroides, assembly GCA_028641055.1. Classification (NCBI taxonomy): domain Eukaryota; kingdom Viridiplantae; phylum Streptophyta; class Magnoliopsida; order Poales; family Poaceae; genus Alopecurus; species Alopecurus myosuroides. The sequence continues at coordinate 48,213,313 of CM054059.1, read as the reverse complement.
ACTCACGAGGGAGAAACGGACGTCGGTGAAGCGGGTCACACCCCGGAGTGCAATCTTTGCCATCCAAAGACCACAACACACATATAATAACATGGTATGGCACCCTCTAGCTTGTGAAAGGTTCCGGACGCTCCGTAGCCCCCCTCCGGTGAAAACCTAGACCCGCAGGAGAAATACCGGACTTATACGGATACACGCGGTAACGGCGTCGAAAGAGGGTAGCATTGTGGAACCAGCTGCTTGTTTGTGTTAGGGTAGCCCATAGGAACATAAAACAAGTTGGTAGAACCCAACTCTTCGGAAGATTCCCGACGTTTCGTCCGATAAGGGAGTTTCACCCTATAAGCGCATGTAAACTCACGAGGGAGAAACGGACGTCGGTGAAGCGGGTCACACCCCGGAGTGCAATCTTTGCCATCCAAAGACCACAACACACATATAATAACATGGTATGGCACACTCTAGCTTGTGAAAGGTTCCGGACGCTCCGTAGCCCCCCTCCGGTTTTCGTCCATATTACTCTATCTTCACTACTATTTAATTTGTTGTTGTTGCGATGAGTATGTTGATAATGAGTCGATGACACAATCATATTAACTTGCAGGAAAAAAATTCATGATAAAAGTGGTTCCTGAACAGAATATCAGAGCAATGACTTGCAAGAATATCGCGATCGAGCAAAAGAAAAAAGAAAAACTACCTAAGCCGACGGCAAGCCGTCGGCGTAGGTATTGAAGTTTTTTTAAAAAAGCACGCAACGCGTGTATACACAGCACGTAACGCGTGGGGAGGAAAAAAAAATAGGAAATCAACGCCGACGGCACCCCCTCGGCGTAGGCCAGCACGTAACGGCCGCGCTCGGACGCCGTAACGGAGCGTCACGTACGCCGAGGGGGGCCGCTACGCCGACGGTGGCCCTCGGGGAAGATTGCATACGCCGAGGGGCGTACAGACGCCGAGGGGCACGTAGCGTGCCAATCCTGTCGACCCCCCTACGCCGAGGGGGCCGACATTTGGCCGTCGGCGTCTCTGGCGGCCGTCGGCGTCTGTGCTGTTTCCCGTAGTGTACCTCTGATGGATGTCTACATAAATGCTAGAAATTATTCATGTAGGTTTTTCTCTCTTTAGGCCCCATCATAAACTCATCTTTACTCCCTCTGTTCCATACTAGTTGTTGCTGATTTAGTACAAAGTTGTACTAAATCAGCAAAACTAATAATAAACAGGAGTACATTCTAACAGGAACTATCGTCAGAATTAATTGTTTCTAAATTCCACACATGCTCTTATGCGCCATATTTGCAAAATAAAAAGTGTGAATCAACGATTTTTGCAAGCTTGATTGTTCTTTTGGTAAATATACACAGGGCGAAGAGCAACTACAAATTGATCGTAATTTTATTCACCACTTAAATATAAACATATACCACCTTTGAGAAACCATCTCATTTTCTTCAACCGGAGAAAGCCAATAAATGGACCATGCATCTGAGGAGCCAACGGCTGTGCCGTTCCACATATTGGAAGAAATTACAGATGGTTTCTCTCAAGAACGGAAACTTGGTAGTGGTTCCTCTGGAGACGTTTTCAAGGTACGGTTGTCCAACCAGAGCTAGAATATGTGCCATATTTGTGAGTTCACGTACACTGCACGTCATATGCTTATTAGGCGAAAAATTCATTATTCATTGCTCTCATAATATTACTTATATATTACATGAAGAAAATGGATTAATTTATTCAGTAATTTCAAGATCAATTCACAATTGTTAATCACTCATTTGAGTAAAAAATAATCATTAAAAGGGGTATGTATACACCCCATTTGCTGCTTTGCATATGCTATATATATATCGTTACGGTGAACAGGGAGTCTATAATGATGGGAAAAAGGTTGCTGTAAAGGTGCTTAAGCATATGTCACCACTTGAGGATAATGAGAAGCAGTTTAAGAAGGAGTTTAGCAACCATGAAAAGAAAAAAACACAACAATATTGTGCGAGTTGTTGGATATTGCTATGAAACTCGCCGGAACCCCATGTACGCCAATGGGAGTCAGATTTTTGCTGAAACGACACATAGAATACTCTGTCTCGAGTATCTGGATAATGGAAGCCTTGACAAATATATTGTTGGTACGCTACTGCTCTAATTGTATGGATTAGCATATTAAGACACTATTCTTCACATGTAATTGCGAGAATTCCTTTTTTTTTCTACAGATGAATCTGGTGGACATGGTTGGCCCACACGATACAGCATAATTAAAGGGATATGCATGGGATTAAAATACCTTCACGAGGAATTGGAAATTCCTATGTACCATTTGGATTTAAAACCAGAAAATGTATTGCTGGATTATAATATGGTCCCAAAGATAGCTGATTTTGGCTTGTCTAGGCTATTTGGAGGAGAACAAACACAAGTGACAAATAGTTCTATTGGTACACGGTGAGCTTAATTATTCATGCACAGGAAATTTCACTATTTTGTACGCATCCATTCTTCTTGTTTTTCTTTGAGGTAAAATGTATCAGTCACAAATATACAATGTGGAATGCAGTGAATACCAATCACCTGAATACATCGACAATGGTATAATCTCAAATAAGTTCGACATATTCAGCCTGGGTGTTCTAATCATAAAGATAATTACAGGACCCGAGGAATACTTCCGAGTCAGTGAAATGACTTCCGAGGAATTCACTAAACGTGTAAATAAAGTGTCCTTTACTGAGGCTAATTTGTATACCTATCACAAATTATAGTATGTTCTTTCTTATATATTGTTCTCTCTAATGTTCTATTTTCCAGGTATACAAGAAGTGGGAGAAGAGGCTATACAAAACATCAATGTATGAGATCAAGTCAAATCAAGTAAAAAAATGTGTCGAAATAGCTTTAAGCTGTTTGGAGAGGGATCGACACAAAAGGCCAAGTATAGGGCTTATCGTCAATTATTTGAACGAGACAGAGACTATGTTTCACTATCCTCATTCGTTAGGAAATGAACCAGGGTTAGCCTCGGGTGTGATTCCTTATCCTCATTTGTTTCTGGTTTTATGTTTCTTCTCTTCTATTGTTTTCATACCAAATATAAATGAGTATGAACACGTGACGCTTAATAGTACATTGTGAAAGTCACACTCTATCAGATATTTTTTTCTAAATACATATATAGATAGATTTCTTAGGTATGCAACTTATTTACTCTTGAGCAATTATGGGAAAGAAAATATGATCAGGAAATAATGTTACAAGGTTGAAACAATGCAACATCAGTTAGATGCAATAAGTTAGGAAATATATGGTCAAGAGAACGAGAAAGACACTACATGAAACATTATCATTCAGAATAGTGGGAATAATTACCTACTGGTTCAACTTAAAATGGGAATAATTACCCACTGCTTCGAACTTAAAACACCATAGAATGGGCATGACCAAAAATAATGTTGAGGAAAAAGGTTAATCTTAACGAGAAATCTTGAAATGATAGTATAATATATAGTGTACAGTTTGTCTCTCAGCATAATTTTACATTTTTACAACATCATTAGTATTAACTAACCGGGAAGATTCTTCTTCAATATAGACGAGCCCTGTCATATCCTCTCGGAGCAATTTTCTGAATGCACCTAAGAAGATAGTCTGTGAGTTGCTAGTACATGTAAAAAGATGTATCGAAATAGCTTTAAGCTGTCTGGAGTACGAAACACTGAGTATAGGGGTTGTCGTTAATAATTTTAATGAGACAGACACTACGATTCATAATCCTCATTCTTTAGGAAATGAACCAGTCTCAGTGATTCATCAGGTACGATTCATTATCCTCATTTGTTTCTGGTTTTACATTTCTTCTCTTTTTTTTTTGCATACCACATATTAATGAGTATGAAATATATTTCACACATCTTACATAATATGGTAGCGGGGATGACCAGTAATGATTCTACTTGGAAGATGAGACCCTACGGTCTCTAAAGAACACCATGCAATTTGTATAGAGTTAGTTATTTTGTGTATGTTTCACTAGGAGATGCTCTATCTAAGACAAGTAGGCTTGAACACATGAAGCATTAATCGTAAATTGTGAAATTATCATATCATAACTCGGTTTCCTAACCTATCTGTGCTACTTATATATGCATGAACACGTATGGAGGAGAAAATATGTTCATAATAATACATTACAGTGTTGGAACAATGCATCATCATTCATGTATAATAATTTAGGAACATCTTCTCAACAGAACAAGAACAAATACTTGAAATTCACAATAGTAGGAAGAACAACTCACTCGTTCAACCAGAGAACGCCATAGAATGGTCATGATTGAAAATAATATTGACAATCAAAGCTGGGATTAGTGGGAAATCATAAAATGAAAGTGTAGTATGTATAGTGTACAATATGTCTCTCTTCATAATGTTATTTTTGTATAGAAACATTTGTGTTAATAACTGGGAGGATTCTTCTTTAACATAGACGATTCCTAGCATTTCCTCTGGGACAAGGTCGTCGACTGCATCTAAGAAGATAGTATGCGAGTTGCTAGATGTCCATACCAGCCGGCTCCACTTCCTCTTCGAGCCAAACAAGTTGATATCATGCCCACTACGCCTAACAAACAAGACATATCAGCATGTCGCATTTAGGTGTGTACCAAAAAATCCACAGAGTTATTTCGATAGACTATCGCCACTTAACGACACTCTGCCACCAAGGTCCCCATGCACCTACATTGTAACCATGGAGAAACAGGAGCAACCACCGACAAATATGGATTCACTTTCCATGATCCTGGAGACATGTTTAGTGGATGCCGAAATAAAGAGCGTGGAAGACTACGTTTTTAGGCGATGCCATGTGCATGAGGCAACACTGATGGCTATTTGTGAACCCACGATGATATCTGAGGTGATTTAATGAAAGCCTTTTAGCAAAACTAATTAACTTCATTACTATATGGGATACATGTTTTATGTGACATTGTTCCTTTGTTTTTCTATGTTTGATGCGGGTTTATTACCTGGCAGCCAATCCAACCACGAATAAAGGTGATAGTTAAAGCTCTCTTGCATAAGTGCATCTTTGCTTAAATTAATTATTTGTGCCTAAGGTTTTTCCAACCATTTTTTTTAGATAATATATTGTAGGGATCGTTATCCGGTAACATTTGCAATGGATGTGCATCCAACGGAGTCTTGGTAAGTTAATGTCTTATTGTATTACTTGTTTGGTGTAGAGTGAGTATATATATTCTAAGGAATGTTCATCTTGTAAAGAATTTGCACGTTTTATCTTGTACACTAAACCTATTTTATCTTTCTTCACGTAAACAGTATACCGTAGGAAACTTGTACACGTGAGAAAGTTTAGTTGCAAATGTCAAGATAATTATTTTTCATTTTTAATGTATATATGTCAGTAGCACATTGATAAAATATACTGTAGTATATAAAAAAGTAAAAAATGCATGTTTAACCAAGACTTGAGATAACAATTATGTTAAAAAGTAAGACAACTACCTTTGGATGAAGAATGGACAACACCCAAAATGGAAAACTCGGTCCATGACTTAACTCTTTGAAGTCAGTGAATTTGTGCCCATTGACAAGTATATGGACTACTACGTGATAATGAGGGCTACACAACCCATAATAGTTGCATGCGTCATACCAATATATTGAGTACTGCATGCACCGTCCTGACTTGGAGCACAAGACGATGATCAAATCTAGCGAGCGTAATGAATACTAGCCTATATGTGCATCCATAGGGGGCTATAACCCTACCCGTTGCCAGCTATATAAGGAGGGATATGATCGTGCTCCATCGGCATCTACTCTCATATTTTGCTTACACATATATATTCCGTCCACCACAAACCGGACTATATTTGTTACATGTATTTTCCATGGACCGAACATGTAAAAGTAGTTGTGTCTTGTGTGTGCAATCCATCGGGTTGTGGCCACAAACTACCCTATAAAAAATATTTTCAGTTTAAAACACCAACATTTGGCGCCACCGGTAGGAACCATGTGTGTCAATCATTGCAAGTATATGACGGTGGATTCTTCGAGTAAACCAACGACGGAAGGAAGTGGCATCACTTGTTATGCGCGTTTATTGGGGGGTTTGGAAAGTGTGAAATGTTTGAGTTTTTCAAAACCAACCGGCTACGTCAATGACGTTTCTTAATAAGATTAAGGACGAGGCTTCGAGTATTGTAATGTCGCGAGAGTATGCGATTGTGTTGGCATATCCTTTTTTGTCTTCACACCTCTTTTTTAAACAAACTAAACCTTCTTCTTAATCAATAAAAATGGAAAAGTATCATGTAATAGCATGAGCAACAAGTAAATATCATACAAAAATATACCCTGCACAAAAATGTTTACTGGTCCATTTTTTGTGACAGTGCTACAGTGACCACTTGTCCTTCTGGTGCGGGACAATGTGCTAAGAGTTCATGAAAGTTGTCAGTTTTAAAATTACGGTGAAGTATCCACTTGTGTCTTGCAGGATTTTGACCGGTCATTCTAATGGGTATACGTGCATTTGGGACTACCAGACCCAGGTTGGTAACTAGCTGCATCCACGCATGGAATTTAAAAGTATTTTTTATCGCATACATGCCCTGAACCAACTTGTATCCATGCATCTCAGCAGGCACAAGTGACATCGCGAAACATCACACAAGACTTAGATCTGGTGCAGGCTGATGGACATTGGATTCTTTCTGCGAGATTCATTGCACGAAAGCAATGGATTGCGGCAGGTAGCGGCAACGGAGACATACACGTACTTACATGTCCTTTAATGGACCAGCTGAAAGTATTCAAAGCTCACGGTAGTTGGGTCGAATCACTGGCACTTCACCCAAGTGAGCCACTTTTGCTGTCATCATCGAATACCGGCACAATCAAACTTTGGAACTGGGAGAGACGCTGGGAAGTTGTTGGCATATTCCAGGAACACACAGACAATGTGTCGCAGGTCATGTTTAACCCGCTACGAAGCAACACCTTTGCCAGTGTTTCAAAAGATGGCATAGCAAAGGTTAATTCCTCCTTGTTCCCGTGCAATCAGAACTATGAGCTCACTTCAAGTTTTTCTCAAGCTGTCGAAATGGAGGTGGCTAACAGTTATTTATATCTAACCAGAACTTACGTTTGACATTCACAGATATGGGACATTTCCTCTTCCCAATCTGTGCACACATTCAACTGCATTGAGGGTCTGCAGATCTGTGTTGATTTTTTCTCACCAGGTGGTGGTCGAGAGTATCTGGTTACAGGATCGTCAACAGGGATTGCACAAGTATGACCTTGTAATAAATTAATAATAATACGTATGCACATTGCGGTTCAAATATTGTTTCATGTTGTAAATTATATTTCTGTAAGTATAACTGCATGCTACTCCACCATTTTCTTTATTAGATCTGGGATCTGAACACAAAGAGATGTATTCGGCAACTCAGTTGGCTCCAGAAAAACCCATGGGGCGGCTGCATTATTGGCGTGGTCAATTGCAACCCGGACCATCCGAGTTTGATTACAGCTTCAGAAGACTTGGTTGTGTCTATTCGCGGGAGCACTAACTACAGGTAAAGCCTGTGAGCTTAGAGAGAAAATATTGAGGACGTAAACACATCCGCGCGACGACCAGCTCATAGTGCCACTACTTATCAGAATAATTAAGGATTGAACTGAAAGATCTAGCGATATATAGTTTTGGTAGGATTACCTTTATATATTCCGCCGTATCGAAATAGACAATAGTATTGTGTCCATTTAATTTATTAAGGACAATGCATGCTGCCTGGGATCAATGTTTCTTCTGGACAACTTCCCTCCATAAGACTAGTCACAATGGGGAGTATCATACACTGGTATCATGCATATGATACTACTCTATGTTACTAATTCTACAATGGGTAGTAACATATTTGTAGTATTATATACTAGCATATTTATTAGGCTATAGACACATCTTGTTCTGGAATGCGTTATTATATGGTATCTACCTAGCTCTCTCCTCATTAAATGAGTGTCACGTCATCTTTTTGCCTAGGAGGCACTTATGTTACCAGCTATGTTACCCCCATTGTGAGAAATATTAATATATAGCCCAGGTGATTTTTGAGAATCAATATTAACTAATTATTAGTCCAAAATACGAGGATTATTTTATAATAAACTGGTACCATTTGAGAGGGCTTTACAATAAGAATCCAACAATATTGTTCTTAATTTTATTAACCGCGTATTATTGAATAAATATTTGGGCGAAGAAAAATCTCGAAAAGCATATGCTCCTTATATTTGTGGACTCACGGAGTTGTTGCTTCGTGCTGGAGTTCATATTTGCTAAAGGATACAAAGTTCTAGAATAAACTTAGGCTTATTTTGCAGGTGTGAGAACATGATTGACTTTAAGCTCGGCCTGGCTCGTGGTGGTTATGCATACGTGAAGGAGACAAGAAGGTAAAAAATTGTGCATGCTACTTTGTATTCGAGCCATGGGTGTTCTATTTGTTTCTTTTAGAGATCGAGCTAGCAAGGTATTCCCTCCGTTCAACAATAGATGACTTCCACATATCTATATATGGATGTATCTAGACACTAAAATATGTCTAGATACATCCATATATAGATATGTGGAAGTCATCTACTGTTGAACGGAGGGAGTACTTTCCGCTGTCCGGGTCCAATCAATGCTCAGTTTGGCCTTTTTTGTTCATGTACATGGTCAGTCATACACCTAACACTTAAAATAGGCGGCAAAGTACAAACCTTATTTAATTAGTGTAACAATTTCCACAATCTCGCGCAGACACGCTCCGGTTGGGACTAAAGCATATAACCTCCTACCTTGGGGATGTAACAGATTGGGGTCAAATATCTCTCCAGACATCTAACCTGGCATCTTACATATGCAGCCTCATTATTGGATTTGATGATGGAATCGGGATCGTGGAAATGATGGATTAGATTTCCAGAAGCTCCTTGTACTGGCAAGGTAACCAGACACCAGTTCAACATTGACATAGCACGGCCGTGATTTTGAAGAATGCTGCTGGAATACTATGGATGCTACTTACTCTGAAGAATTCTGCTGTTAATGTCTATTTTTATTCGGTTTTTTATTCTTATTTTAGCTGTAACTAGTAAGGTGACCCTCGCAATTGCGAGGGCGTCATCTTAGTATGTAATATATATAGATATATATTTCTATCTATCACAAAACAATTGCTCCTATTTGTCCCCTTCATTGGAAAATACACACCGTTGTCGTACCACATTAACCAATATTTTATAATTCTGATCATGGAATAGTATTTTTAGATTAAACAACTAGCTCATATGAAAAAGATAGATTTGTAAAAAAAAGAATGTGACAGAAAGGAGAAACATCCTACGTTAATCATATACATTTTTTCTTTCCAACTGGGCTAGCCCCTTTCTATTACTCGCATAACAGAAATATCAGGTTCTTACAACAGAGAAATTAGAAGACAGAAAGGGACAAGAAACAAGTCCAGCTAGAAAACAGGGGTATTGCACAGGAAACCCGCTGAAAGTGCTCGTCCTCGAGCACCTCTATGGGACAAAAACCTGTCGATAGACATCCCCTCTAACCTAACCAAAAACACAGGAGTTCAAACCACCCACAGACAACATAGTCTTAACACGAGAACCAGCTAAACATGCAGCAACACAAGTAACCAACTTCTACTAGCACTTGATGATAGCAAAACGCGCCAACCACGCCAAAGTTTCCCATAGCAACGAAGATTCTTCAGCCTTCCAACATCAGCATTCCACCTGTTTAGGTAGCCGTCGAGGATCCCCCGCCGGCAGCTCTCTCTTCAGCCAGCGAAATAGCCATCTTCTTCAGTTGCAAAGCTCCCTCGGTAATAGCCTCCTTCTCCCCCTCCTGATACAAACTTGCCCAATACATCAGGTAGGAGCTAGCAGTGAAGACAATAGTAAGAGGAGTCCGCAACACATACTTATCAAAAGTCACTTTGTTTCTAATCGTCCAAATGACCCAGCAAATAGCAGATAAGACAAGCACTACAAGAAATATGTCAACTAGTGACCATCTGTCGGTGACTTTGAAAAAATTGGTCACATATCTGGAGCCAATTGTTTAAGTGGGTCTAAACTTGTACATGAGTTGGTCACAATCCAAACATCATGTATGTGTTCTCCTATTCTGCCCAGATAGAGACCAATTTAAATGGTCATGTTGCCTCATATGTGATGTTTTTGCCTAGGTGGCAAATCTTATCCTATGTGTCATGGTTGGACCCACCTCAGCACTGTCTTGCTGGAGCAGCCAACTCAGCTTGCGTGCGCTTAATAATTATGCAAAAAGGGGCAACCGAGGGGGGCATCCGGGATTCGAACCAGCGAACTCGCGCTCCTGAACTTGCACTCCCACCACCACGACATCACGCACATTATGTCTGTACGTTCATCAGGAGCTTTATAATACAACTCAGCACAGCCTTTCAGCATGCGCATTAATTCAGCAAAAATGGGGGAGCCGGGGATTCGAACCAGCGCCCACGCGCTGCCTCCCTTTCGCTCGAACCACCAGGCTATCGAACAGCTCACGTTTGCACATACGTCAGAATCTATATTACCGTACAGAACGTTGATGGGCCTTGGCCTCCCGAGGGAAACAAGACACAGGCTCCTGTCATGGGCCTAGGCCTGCTCGCACAGAATAAATAGGCAACGTTTGGCCTGCCTTGTTTGAGCTGCGGCTGGGCAGATTGGGTCCATTTTTTTCCTGCTTTTTTTTTTCCTTTTCCGTTTTGTTTTATAGTTTTTTATTTTAAACTCCAATTTCAACAAAATAAATTTTGATTTTTTTTGTAAAAATGTCCTATGTCATTGTAGAGTATTAAGGAATGTTTTTAGCCAATAAAATACAAAGTCTATTTTTTTTTGAAAATTTGAAACTTTTATGCCCATTTCGAAATACGGTCAAAATGTGGGAGATTACCGTTGGTATCTAGGTGTTGAATATTCTGAAAAAACTGACGTATCTATGTTGAAACAGGTACTTGGGTACCTAAAAATGATTTTTTCAAAAAATAAATAGAAAACTACGGGGCACCTGTAGTTCAAATTTGGCCCGGTTTCAGCTGAATCGGCGGAAATTTGTCTTTTTCAAAGGAGGTGTATTTTGAGCTATTGAGAGGCAGTAAGTTTGTTATTTGTATATCAAACATGACATAATATATTTAGAATTTTACTTTATACATTTTTGCAACATATTTTGTGTATGTGCTTCACAAAACAAGCCAGTTTTGACACTTCGGGGATGGAAAATGGTATTTTTATTCAACGAAAAATAAAACTTTCTTCATGAACATTGTTAGTTGTTCTAATATGCATCTTTGTGTGGAACATGGTAACTTTTAAACAAACTATGCCATAAATGTGGCCAAAACATCCGTCATTTGGCCCGAAAGCCATGAATCTTCGTACGAGATAGCTCATTTCTGTGAACACATTTCCACCAAATTGTCGTATTCGAAGTTTATTGTTTTTGGTGGATACTAGGACATATATAACAACACCACGCGAAGGTCTTGCATCGTTTTGAGCTTTTTTGAATTTTTTGGAATTTTCTAAGCCGGTTTCGGGAAACTGTCAAAACGGGGGACATGACCGTTCGTACCTAGGGGTTGAATATTGATGAACTCTTGGTGAATCTATGTTGAAATAGGTACTTGGGTACCTAAAAATGATTTTTTCAAAAAATAAATAGAAAACTACGAGGCACCTGTAGTTCAAATTTGGCTCGGTTTCAGCTGAATCGGCGGAAATTTGTCTTTTTCAAAGGAGGTGTATTTTGAGCTATTGAGAGGCAGTAAGTTTGTTATTTGTAGATCAAACATGACATAATATATTTATAATTTTACTTTGTACATTTTTGCAACATATTTTGTGTATGTGCTTCACAAAACAAGCCAGTTTTGACACTCCGGGGATGGAAAATGGTATTTTTATTCACCGGAAAATAAAACTTTCTTCGTGAACATTGTTAGTTGTTCCAATATGCATCTTTGTGTGGAATATGGTCACATTTAAACAAACTATGCCATTGATGTGGCCAAAACATCCGTCATTTCGCCCGAAAGCCATGAATCTTCGTACGAGATAACTCATTTCTGTGAATACATTTTCCACCAAATTGTCGTATTCCAATTTTATTATTTTTTGTGGATACTAGGACATATATAACAACACCACGCGAAGGTCTTGCATCGTTTCGAGTTTTTTTGAATTTTTTGGAATTTTCTAAGCCGGTTTCGGGAAACGGTCAAAACGGGGGACATGACCTTTCGTACCTAGGGGTTGAATATTGATGAACTCTTGATGTATCTATGTTGAAATAAGTACTTGGGTACCTAAAAATGATTTTTTCAAAAAATAAAGAGAAAACTACGAGGCACCTGTAGTTCAAATTTGGCCCGGTTTCAGCTGAATCGGCGGAAATTTGTCTTTTTCAAAGGAGGTGTATTTTGAGATATTGAGAGGCAGTAAGTTTGTTATTTGTAGATCAAACATGACATAATATATTTAGAATTTTACTTTGTACATTTTTGCAACATATTTTGTGTATGTGCTTCACAAAACAAGCCAGTTTTGACACTCCGGGGATGGAAAATGGTATTTTTATTCACCGGAAAATAAAACTTTCTTCGTGAACATTGTTAGTTGTTCCAATATGCATCTTTGTGTGGAATATGGTCACATTTAAACAAACTATGCCATTGATGTGGCCAAAACATCCGTCATTTCGCCCGAAAGCCATGAATCTTCGTACGAGATAGCTCATTTCTGTGAATACATTTTCCACCAAATTGTCGTATTCCAATTTTATTATTTTTTGTGGATACTAGGACATATATAACAACACCACGCGAAGGTCTTGCATCGTTTCGAGTTTTTTTGAATTTTTTGGAATTTTCTAAGCCGGTTTCGGGAAACGGTCAAAACGGGGGACATGACCTTTCGTACCTAGGGGTTGAATATTGATGAACTCTTGATGTATCTATGTTGAAATAGGTACTTGGGTACCTAAAAATGATTTTTTCAAAAAATAAAGAGAAAACTACGAGGCACCTGTAGTTCAAATTTGGCCCGGTTTCAGCTGAATCGGCTGAAATTTGTCTTTTTCAAAGGAGGTGTATTTTGAGATATTGAGAGGCAGTAAGTTTGTTATTTGTAGATCAAACATGACATAATATATTTAGAATTTTACTTTGTACATTTTTGCAACATATTTTGTGTATGTGCTTCACAAAACAAGCCAGTTTTGACACTCCGGGGATGGAAAATGGTATTTTTATTCACCGGAAAATAAAACTTTCTTCGTGAACATTGTTAGTTGTTCCAATATGCATCTTTGTGTGGAATATGGTCACATTTAAACAAACTATGCCATTGATGTGGCCAAAACATCCGTCATTTCGCCCGAAAGCCATGAATCTTCGTACGAGATAACTCATTTCTGTGAATACATTTTCCACCAAATTGTCGTATTCCAATTTTATTATTTTTTGTGGATACTAGGACATATATAACAACACCACGCGAAGGTCTTGCATCGTTTCGAGTTTTTTTGAATTTTTTGGAATTTTCTAAGCCGGTTTCGGGAAACGGTCAAAACGGGGGACATGACCTTTCGTACCTAGGGGTTGAATATTGATGAACTCTTGATGTATCTATGTTGAAATAAGTACTTGGGTACCTAAAAATGATTTTTTCAAAAAATAAAGAGAAAACTACGAGGCACCTGTAGTTCAAATTTGGCCCGGTTTCAGCTGAATCGGCGGAAATTTGTCTTTTTCAAAGGAGGTGTATTTTGAGATATTGAGAGGCAGTAAGTTTGTTATTTGTAGATCAAACATGACATAATATATTTAGAATTTTACTTTGTACATTTTTGCAACATATTTTGTGTATGTGCTTCACAAAACAAGCCAGTTTTGACACTCCGGGGATGGAAAATGGTATTTTTATTCACCGGAAAATAAAACTTTCTTCGTGAACATTGTTAGTTGTTCCAATATGCATCTTTGTGTGGAATATGGTCACATTTAAACAAACTATGCCATTGATGTGGCCAAAACATCCGTCATTTCGCCCGAAAGCCATGAATCTTCGTACGAGATAGCTCATTTCTGTGAATACATTTTCCACCAAATTGTCGTATTCCAATTTTATTATTTTTTGTGGATACTAGGACATATATAACAACACCACGCGAAGGTCTTGCATCGTTTCGAGTTTTTTTGAATTTTTTGGAATTTTCTAAGCCGGTTTCGGGAAACGGTCAAAACGGGGGACATGACCTTTCGTACCTAGGGGTTGAATATTGATGAACTCTTGATGTATCTATGTTGAAATAGGTACTTGGGTACCTAAAAATGATTTTTTCAAAAAATAAAGAGAAAACTACGAGGCACCTGTAGTTCAAATTTGGCCCGGTTTCTACTGAATCGACTGAAATTTGTCTTTTTTAAAAGAGGTGGATGGAAAGATTTTTAGAGAAACTAATTTGGTTATTTGTAGATAAAATCTGGTCTAATATTTTTAAAATTTTATGTGGTACAATTTTGCAACATATTTTTGGTAGATGCTTCACAAAAAAACCCGTTTTCGACACTCCAAAAATGGGAAATTGTATTTTTATTCGAAGAAAAGTAAACTTTCTTCGGCAACATTGTTCGTTGTTCCTAGATGCACAATTGTGTCCAATATGTATGCCTTTGCAACAAATATTTAGTAAACTCACCTTTGAAGGCACATAGAGGTATAATTTTTGTGTTGTTTATGACTTAAACACATTTATGCCTATTTATTGTATTAGCTTGAACCCATAGGCCTACAAAGCATGTTGGAGTTAAAAATACATTTTACAATGAAACTCTTAATTATAATTCTTTGAAGTTTTTTTTTTTTTTTTACCAAAACTAGTTAATTGTTAGTACCAAACGACTAACTGTTCAACGGGGCCAATAAATTGAAGGTCCCAGCTGCAGCCACTGTGTGGTGAGATGCAAAAGTGAGAATGAAAAGCCGAATTGTTTTTGGATACGGGCGCGCGCGAGTCGCAATCGCATCCCGCGCCTTATGCTTAACCGGTTGAAACCGCCCTCCCTCCTCGCTAGGGTTTCCTCGCGCCGCCAGCACAAGAAATCCTCCTCCCTCCTCAGACAAGAAACCCTCCTGCCTCCCCACTTCTCGATCCAGCCGCCGGACACCTCTCTCGATCGAGATCCACCCTAGCGTCCCTCAATCTGGTGTCGTCGTCGTCCCTCCACACCTACTCGCCCCGTCGTCGTCGCATCCTCCTCTCTTGGGTCGGAGAGACGCCACCTTCCAACCACGTCATAGCACCGGCGCCTTCCTCCAGATCGACGACACGCTCCCCTCGTTGATTCGCAGGATGGGCGCGCTCCGCCGCCACCTTCTCCCCCGCAACAGTCCTCGCGGCTGCGAAGGTGCGCTGTGAGGAAGGGGCGTTGGACGATGGTGGGCTGGGTGAGTCCAGATCCGAGGAGCTCACGGCGGCGCTACCATCCACGGCCGGCACTGCAGTACGCCTCTTCGACAAGGACGAATATGGTAATGGAATCCCCAACTGTCTCCTCCTCTGCATCCTTTCCCTACTGACCCCCACCTCGCTCGTGCTCTCGCAGACCAGAAGGAACTCGCGTCCTCCGGCAAGGACGGAGATGCGCGCACCGCCTCTACTCCTAGGGTTTTTTGTCGGCTATACTCTTCAGTCGCAGCCATGGCTCGCCGCAGCTCTCTATGGTTTCTTTTCCCACCGCAGCGGCCCATCGATTCCTCTCTCCCCTCCCACCGATGCTGCCTAGTGAGATCCATCCCCATCTCGCTAGTTTTCTGTACTGGCTGGTGAATTTACAATTCGTAGTTCTTATTTGTGTTGTAGAAACATGAACTGTTAGGTACTGGCATGTTACTTTAGGTGCCAAAATAAATACTGTTAGGTGCTGGCATCTCTTCCATGTTGCTGGGTTATTGGATCTGCATCTCTTGATTGTGCAGATTGCTCATGTTTTGCTCATTATCTTAAGCTATCAATTTGTACTAAAACATGCTATGGATGCAAATCTGGTGTGTGCATAGGCAGTAGATGTTATAGGAAACGGGTGTGCTCAGTTTCTTGATTTGTTTGTTTTTTATGCATATGAAGCACCAATCCCTGTTCGCAACGCTTATGTCTGTGAACCAACATTCTTGCATTAGTAGAAATGTTGCTATTGAACCAACTCTCACTCTCAATATCATGTTCTTGTGTTCCTGTTTGCAGGCCAATGATGCGGTCTTGGAGCCCACATCTGGAAGTGGTCTCGGAGCGCCTCCCCGTGCAACCTCGAGCTGCGGCTACCGGCAAGGGCTCTGCTGGTGCTGCTGCTTCTGGGCTAGCCGTGGCCTCGAGCTGCTGCCAGTGTTGTCCTGGACTGCGCCCTCGAGCTGCTTCTTCTGGGCTGGTTGTGGCCTCCAGCAACTGCCGGTAAGAGCTCTAGAGCTGCTGCCAGTGTTGTACTGGACTGCGCCCTCGAGCTGCTGCTGCTATCCACAGCTCCAACCAGCTGCTGCAACTAATTTAGGACCCCATGGTATTGTTATATGACTCTGACACAATGCTGCCATCTATTAATTCTGTTGCTTATAACTATGTTGCATATAAACAAAACGAATAAACTATATTGTCTTATAACTATGTTGCATATATATCCACACAGCAAATGTATATTGATTATATGCTACACATATCGCCAATGTTTCTGCCTCTACTATCTATGTGTGTCGCCTAACCATGTATTGGTTTATACTGTTTGCTTATACTTAATTAAGTTTGAGCCTTATGTTAAGCCTAGCCTGATGTCTTTGTTATTCTTCAAGTCAACAACTCCTTGGATGTATTGTTATCATGGCTATAGTTTGTATCCATCTTAGTATTTGATTGGGATTGAGCTGTAGCACTGATCTTCCCATGCCAATAACTAGCTATCTATTGCTGCTGCAGGAGCTACGTTGCCGACGGCGTGGCGGCCGACCTAGTTGACATGACAACCTTGAAAATATGGCCTTGCAAGTGCACATGTACATGCAGCGGCTGATTTCTCACTGTAAATTGTGGCTGTTTCCTTCTCTGGATTAGGCAAGTCTTCAGTTTTTCTCATTCTATCCTTAGCTATGTGATTGATAGGTCGCTGTTACATGACATACTGTTGTGCAATTAAGGCCTTCCTCGGTTGCTCGTTGCTGCTAATCATTTGGTGTTTTCCGTGTTATTCATGTTTTTTTTCCTGTATGTCCATTGCAGGCTGAAGTGTGCATTGCAGGCTGAAGCAGCAACCTCACCAACCTTGCATAGCTCCATTATAAGATTGAAGAGGAAGATCATGCAGCATTTGCTTTTATTTTCTGCATTTATGTGTTGAATGTATGATATTTCCATTGCTTTGTGTATACATAAAAATTGTAAAGCAATTTTGCTGGCCTTAAGACCTTGGATTTGTTGCTTAGACCTGAAATGTGTAATTGTTTGCTGATGAAAAGATATCAATTGTTGGTAAATCTGGTATGTGCTATTTGTTTGAAGTTGGGCCGTGATAAGTACTGGTTGGGCCGAATGATACATGGGCCGGTAAAAGTCTGTAGCCCAGGTTACATTGGACAAAGACGGTATAGAGAAAAACCAAGACAAAAACAGACGCTAAAAAAATCGATGGTTTGGCCCAGAAAATAGGAAGGCCGAATTGTTCACATAGCCCATGTATCTAACCAGAATTGATAGCGACTTGGCCCATATAGACGTTGAAAATGGAAAGATTTTTTTTTATGATTTGATGAATAATTGGGCTAGGCCCATATAAAAGGCTGAGTTGGACTTGCCACGTCAGTTTTGCCACGTTGGATCTGATGTGGCTTGGCCAGAGTACGAGCGACCAAAACAATTGGTCACATACTGCATGACCATCCATTTTGGCTACAAAAGGTCACATTGGTTCAATTGCGACGCCCGTAACCTGACCAAGAGATTTTGGTCACAGAAAGGTCGCAAATGATTTTACGTGACCATTCGGTGACCAATATGGTGAGTCACAAGATAGCATATTTCTTGTAGTGAAGGGTATAGTACTTTCTTCCACCCGGCCACACAGAATAAAACCAAATGAGACATTGCCACAAAGTTTTTGGGTACGTTTGGGTACCAAAGACCCCTCCCAAAGTACCCCACACTAATTTCGCTGTAACACAGGAGAAGAAAAGGTGATTGTTAGTCTCGATCTACTTATAAAAGGAACACACATGATTCCCCAACCAATTTCTCTTTTTCATCTGATGTCGAGTCAGAACAGCGTCCTGGAGGACTTGCCACATGAAAATTTTAATTTTCAGTGGCAACTTAGCTTTCCACAACCACTTGAGGTTTGGGCCTGCCACAATTTTCTCAAGATACTTATAAACCGACTTTGTAGAAAGTTTCCCATTTTTGTTGTGCTGCCAAACCACCTGATCATCAATATCACCCAGGTTCACCCTCCTCGCCGTCTCCTGAATTTTCTCTCAATTCTCTTTAATCTCAGGAAAAAGCCGACGTCTGAATGTCAACTCAAAGTTCCTAACAGAACAATCACCCACAGTGATCTCCTGTTGCTGACAAATATTAAAAAGCATAGGAAACACCTCTGCTAGAGGTCTATCCTCGAGCCATGGGTCTAACCATAACCTCACCAGGTCCCCTCTCTTCAAAACAATTTTCCTTCCTGACATATAAATCTCTTTCACCTTCAACAAGTTCTTCCATGCTGGAGAATCATGGAATCTCACCCCCACATTAGCCACTGTTTTATTTTTAAGATATTTTGCCTTAATAATCTCCTGCCACAACCCCTTTTTAGTCTCAAGTTTCCACCACCACTTAGTAAGGAGACCAATATTTTGTTTCCTTAGGTCTTTCACACCCAAGCCCCCCTTAGAGGTTGATCTACAAATTCTTCTCCATTCAAGAGATTATATGATAATCTTATTGCATGGATGTTCAAATTTGAGGATTTTTCTATCGCGGGGTAAAGAGTGCAGACATGATAGGAAGCTTTTTGTAGATAAATTTCCATTATATTGTACTTGCATCAATATTTTATTTTAATATATTTTCTCACATAACTGTGTGTACCTATATTGAATTTATGTTTTATATATATGCCTAGCACGTATTTTCCCTATCACGTTGAGTCACCTGTACGTCACGTCCAGGTTAAGTAAGGACAAATCCTATTGATAAAAACGTAGTAGGAAACTCTTCACCCGTAGCCGTCAAGTGATCTAGGTAGGCAACACCTTGCCAATCGTATCCCTATATGACTCCTGTTGGTTGGGTGGCATCACATGCCCCGGCTCCCAACCTTCCTCGCCCCGAGCCCCACAACCGTTGTGATGGACTCGTCTAGATTACCAAGTGTTTCTGCTTGTAAGAGTCCGACTCAAACCCACCTAATCGGAAAGAATTGGTAGCACCTCAATTTCATGAGCCCACTACCAAGAATGTCCGACTTGTGATGGTGCAGCACTGGCGGGGCGACCGACTAGACCTTCTTTGAGGGATTAAAATCTACCAACTATCTAAATAGAGGTAAATAGAGACATAACGATAACACAAATAAAGCAATTATAATGTGAAATGGTATGGCTCTCTTCATGGTGATCTCCATCTCCACGAAGCTTGTAAGTCGACTCGTGCCAACTCTTGTCATGTGCCATCTTACTCCATGTAGCCGACTTGTACATCGGCTTGCATGCCTTCCGGGTTCTCCAACAAGCTACATTAGCTAGTAAATGAAAATTTACATAGAGAATCCGACACGTAGGCCGGTATACAATAAAATGACAGCACCTAGGCTCCAGCCGGCTGACAAAAACATGATACGCAGATCATGTATGGATTACACACATCACATGCACATAAGCCATACCATTCACAACTTCCTGCAAAAACAATTTATGCATAGATACGATATCTACCGGCGTTGTGAAACTCGCAACAACATCTAAGGCGCTACGACAGGGCGAAGCCGGCGGTCCGACGATTTTGGAAAACGCAGATCTCATCTGCATTCCGATTATGGATTTCATCATCGGATAAAACAATTTTACCCAAATCTGATCCGTATTCCGATTCGATCAAACTCTTTGATCTTCGATCACCGCAACTGGATTTATGTGTCACGGTATACCCCGATGGCGGAAACCGACCGGTAGGGGTAAGTTGTTTCACGACCTTAGCAGTATGATCACGGAAACCAGATCATCCATTAACCCCGAGTATGATTGATCCAATCAACCTTGTATAAAACCGATCTATCTCATAGACCGACCATCAAAACAACAATTAGATCACATCTAACGCTAACTACATATCACATATGTACGGATCTCGGGCCTAATACCAGAAGCTACCGCTCTGATACCACTGTTGGGACGCGTAGAGATAAACAAAAACTTTTCCTACGCGGTACTTCCAAGATCTAGCCGAGGTAGAAGGCCACGATGATTACCACTAGACGCGCGGTTGCGGATTATCGATGAAGCGCGTCGGGGCAGTGCAGTCCACGATCCGATCCAGCCGATCCGATCCCGCGAACGTAAAAGTGCTGAACGTACAACACCTCTGTCGGTATCCACACGTACGAGGAGGAGCTCCGACGGCGGACTGTTAGGTCCGGTGCGACGGCTGGACTGAGTGGGGCTAGGGTTCCCAACGCATGGGAGTGGACTAACGTGCCCGCTGGGCAACCTGCGCCCCTCTTTATATAGCGAATGGTATTGGGCTTCACAACACTTGTGGCTCATTCCCTCTGTGAGTCCGACTCACAAACTCAGTTCATTTCCGGTTCGGGTCCAACCCGACCAATACTCGCTCCCGCTCTTAAGTGTGCAACCCTGGAGGCTCATGGCGACTTGGACACGATTGGAGTCCAACTCACAATCGATCAGTCGGTAGCGGCTCCTAGCAGAACGTGCCGACTCCCAAGTGTCATAGAGTCATGACGACATACCTTTCAATGTGATATTCATCTTAGTCCCTTTTGCCTCACGATATACCTTGTTGAAATATAGGCGATTTATCGTCATCCCTTAAATAGTTCAACTCTCTTCTCGGTCCGTGATATGTGATTCATCTGACTAACTCTTAGTCAACATACACAGTTAACACTTAACTGAGTCGCGCATGGCCATGCTTCCTGAATCATATCACTCGAGAGGGCCCAGAGAATATCTCTCCATTTGGAGGGGCAAAATCCCATCTTGATTATCCACATCACGCAGCTTGTTTCTCATTCGACCCGAACTCTGCCTTTATAGATGCCTTGTCACAAAGCAGCGTTAAACAGAACCTAAGTCGGTGATCCACAACTCGGATTGTGCAACAACCTCAGGTCTAAGGATTACATTGATTGAGACATGGAAATGACGACTTGCTCGTTGCATCTCAATGTGGGTCAGTACGACTTGCTAAACTCTTTAGCCAAGTCAGTGATCGTTGGAATGGCATCACCATGCCCATGACAAGTGGAACCGTGTCATCAGCCAACACTCACATTAGTCTAGGGTGTGTGTCCAGCACAACCTTAATGACCAAGGACAATTAGTATGAACAACATGAATACATAGTTCCACAATCGAACCACATATTCAATGACATATATCAGATGTTCAAACCAAAGGACAACTTAATAACTTTATGAATACATTGGGAATTACATCATACATGATTGCCTCTAGGGCATATTCCCAACACTGTCAACCAGCAGCCCCACCCTAGGTACGAGCCTTGACGCGAGCGCCTTGGCTGCCAGCTTAGCGAAGACATGTATCAGGCTGATAGACCGATAATCACCGAGTGTATCCGCATCTGGTCGTTTGGGCAGCAGAATCAACAAGGCCATATTTAAGCCCTGGAAACCGCACCACGCACATCGTGAAGAGTTTATCGAAGGAAGCCATAAAGTCGCCCTTCACCACCCCCAACAGCTATGTAGGAACTCACCTGTGAACCCGTCGGGTCCAGGCGCCTTCCCGTGTGGGAGTCTCCTAACCACCTCCCAAACCTCCTCCTCCGAGAAGGGAGCCTCGAGTCCAGAGAGGTCCTCGGCGTCCAGGCCTAAAAAGTCTAGGTCAAGCGAGAATTCTTGGTCCCTCGATGAGCCGAGCAGGCTCTCGAAGTGGGTGAAGGAGGCCTCAGCCATCGCGGCGTGGTCCGAGACCCTAGTGCCACCAACCTGGAATCCATGGATAATGTTCTTCTGCCAGCGGTATGAGGCGTGATGGTGGAAGAAGGTCGTATTCGCATCTACCTCCCGGAGCAAGGAGATCTTGGCCCGCTGACGGGAAATCGTGCGCTCCAGGGATGTCAACACAAGGTATGTCCTCTTGAGCATAGCCCGGAGTTGGAGCTCGTCAGGGGAAAGCTGACGGGACTCCATGGCGACATCCAGCCGGAGGACAACCTCCTGCGATGTCCTGAGCTGCAGGCTAACATCACTCTAGCTCATAAGCTTACGCGACGTGCGTTTCAGCCTAGTTATGAGACGACGGAAGGGATCGGGGTCCCCATCAACTTCGCCCCATGCGGCGGCCACCACCTCACTGAAGCCCTCGAGCCTCAGCCAGAAGCGCTCGAACCGGAAACGCTTCGGACCCAAGGATTGTGTGGTGCAGTCCAAGAGGAGGGGGCAATGATCTGCTACAACCGTCGCCAGACACCGTAGGGAGCAGCCGCGATGTAGCTCCTCCTAGCTCGGCGTGGCGAACACCCTATCAAGCCTCACGAGAGGGAGTACTTAATACTTAGCCCTACTCAAGGTTCAAAAAAGCGGACGCTTACTCTGCTTAAAGCAGATAAAAACACATAGGTGGGTTTCCGCCTCGCTTTGGGCCTGAGCGCGCAATTAGGCGCAAAGCGATATTAAGCGCTCGCTTCCGCGCTCTGAAGCGGAGCACCGCGACGAAAAGCGCTCGCTGCGCGCTGGGTGATGCAATCGAGCGGAGCAGAAAAATTGGGGGGTGAAAGAGAGGGAATTGACACCGAGTGGGAGGGAGATAGGGTTAGAAGGGAGCTCCCAGTTTCACCCGTGCAGTCCCGACCCAGGATTTGGGATCCCAATCCGTTCCGCCGCCGACGCCGCCATTGGAGGCTTCGAGCTTGCTCCGCCCGCGCCGCCCTCCTACTCCTCGGGTCCTCCTCGTCCTGGCTCTTCCTCGCGCCCTCGCCACGGGGAATCCCCTCCTCCGCCGCTGGCCCAGCACCTCTCCTCCTCGTCTCTCCGCCCACGTTGCCCTCCTTCTCAGGTCTTCCTCGTCTAGGCTCTGTATCGCGCCCTCGCCATGGGGAACCCCTCCTCCGCCACCGGCCCAGCTCCTCTCTCCCTCATCTCTCCGCCCGCCTCGCCTCAGGTATGCACCTGATTCCCTCTCCTCCCTGGCTACTGGTTCTTGTTTCTCTGTCTCGTGTGTGTCTGTGTGTGTGAGAGAGGTTGTGAGCCGTGTGGATGACCCGTGAATGTGAGGGTGAGGCCAAGACTTGGGTGAGGCACAAGCCCAATGTGCCCGTGTGTGTGTGGTTGTGTGCTATACTGCTATTGCTTGCTTCAGTTGTTTGCAGAATGGAGAATGCAGATAGATACACTAGATATGATCATTTGATTATACGGCTACTTTCTACTTCTTGTACAGCTACAACATATGTGTGTTCATAATGTGCTAGTGCTACTGCATATATGTGTTGTGTGTCCATCTGCTAATCTGTTGCTGCTACTGCATATATGCAGGGAACATGAACATTGATGGAGAGACAGATGGTGAGTTACCCATGGCGCCGCCGCCACCGGCATTGAAGGGTAACTCGAACGATCCCGGATGGAAGTATGGCCAATATTGTGATGCAAACAACAAGAGAAAAATAAAGTGTGACTTTTGTGGCCATGTTAGCACCGGATGGATCTATCGCTTGAAGTTGCACATTGCAGGTACGGATAATAATGTTAAAGGATGCCAGAAAGCTAGCCCGGAAGCCAAAGCAGAATGCAAGAGCCATTTTGACCGTGTTGTGGAGTCGAAGTTTACAAAGAGGCAACGTGAGCAAGGTGTTAGAGATGATGTGCATATATCAAGTGGAATCACTTATGATTCGACAAGGGGTGATGTATGTGTTGGGAGCTCAAGCTCGGAGACTAACAAACTTGTGGGAGCTGAAGCTCAGATACTAACAAACTAGGTCCCATGGACAAGTTTGTGCATCCTATTGAGGGCAAATCAAGCAAAGATGAAGCCTTGATGCAATTGAGTATGAATGAGGCTCTTTTTAAGGAGAGAGTGCACCAAACTTCACAATATGTTGCTAGATGGGTGTATACACATGGTAAACTCCCACCTATTTTCTTGTAGCATTGTATGTTCTATGTTGCAATTCCAACACTAACCATTTAATGCTTTGGACAATGATGAGTTCAAGCAAATGAGTGAGGCCATTGGAAAGTTTGGCCCGGGTATGAGCCTCCTACTCAAAACGAGCTTCGTGAGAAGTTGTTGAGCGAGGAATATGCAAGAACCAAGAGTATGCTAGATGACCGTGAAGATCTAAAGAAGTATGGGTGCACCATCATGACTGATGCATGGACGGACATGAAGAGGACGAACATAATCATAGGAGACTTCGGATGTGGCACATACCGGGCAAGTCATATTTGAACTAGTTGACAAAGCAATTGAGGTGGTAGGGGCTGATCATGTGATGCAAGTTGTGACGGACAATGCTTCCAATAACATGGCTGTCAAGACCTTGTTGCTTGAGAAGAGGCCAAAAATATTTTGGAGCTCTTGTGCAACTCACACCATCAACTTGATGCTCCAAGGGATGGGCAACATCAAGAAGTTCAAGTTCATAGTCGATCAAGCAAAGAATGTCACTATCTTCTTCTATGCTCATCACAAGACATTGGCATACATGATGAAATGCATGAAGAGGAGAGATATCATAAGGCCGGGGTAACTAGATTTGCGTCCAACTTCCTTACTTTGCAAAGCATAAGTGAAAAGAATGATGCTCTAAGGGCTATGGTGGTTGACACCGCATGGGAGGAGATGCCAATTGTGAAGAGCAAGAAAAGAAATGACCTTGATAGATGGTGCTTTTTGGAAAGGAGTGGCACTTTGCTTGAAGGTGTTTGAGCCATTTGTGAGCCTTCTTTGTTTGGTTCATGGGGATGTGAAGCCATCTATGGCTTTTATCTATGGAGAAATGTTGAACGCAAAGAACAATATCAAGGAAGCTTTTGGAAACGAAGCAACTTGTGTAGGCGTTTGCCTGATGATGACGATGATGCTCTCTAGACGTTGCGGCAAGCCCCGATATTGTACTAGCTAGTACCACCTCATCGGGGGGTATATATATACCAATTTATCAAGTGTAATATTGGTGTGTAGCAATTCATGGAGAGACATAAGATTCGTCCATTTACTATCTAGTACTAGTGTATATGCTTCAATTTATCAAGTGTTACTATCTAGTACCCTCGTGGTCTTCTTTTTGGTCTTCTTAATTCCAGTAATTTTCTTTGTACATTTGTACTCTATTAGAGAAATTCGTATGTGTGTGTAGTACCACCCCAAAATCATATGCTTCAGTTTCAGTTGTTAATATCCAGTGGGCACCCCGTCGTCTTATTTTTTGTAGTATATTTCCTTCCACTCTATTATCATAGTGATTTGAAGTACATTGCCTTCATTTTAGAAAAAAAAATTCAAAAGAGAGGAGAAATTGGGGAGAGCAGAATGTAATCAACCCTAATTGTCGATGCCATATGCAATGTGCTGGGAGACAATGATTGGGTTCGAAAAAGAAATAAGATGAATATGATAGGTGGACCATATATGCAGTTGAGAGTAGTTAATTGTCTTATTTGGGATGTTTTTCTTCGGAAACAAGTCGATAGTCGGGATAGACACATACTAGCAAGCTTAGGGATTTTTTATTTCGCTGCCCCCTACGAGCTAAATGTTTATAATGGACTTGTAGTAAGTTCGGGGATTTTCGATTTCACGCCATAGCACTCAAAGTCAACATCCACCACCCTACGCATGAGCACCGTCATAGCCGCACGGACAGTCAGCACCACCGCGTTTGACACACACAGAGGACGTAGAGAGCATGTGAGCACAACGCTACCTGTCGCCAAGGCCAAGGCCAGGGGCGGCTAGTAAGGAAATGCAAGATGTGAGATCGAGGCGAGATACTAAGTAGTCCATAGCCAGGAAGAAGCGAACAGCCAGACCATCAAGAAGCAGAGAGTGCATGAGGAAGGGATTAAAACTTTGTCAAAATATGACAAGTGGGTCCATACACGTCAGTGAGTTGGGATAGACCGAGATTAGTAATTTCGGCGTGTCTCGATGTACCAACTTCAAGAATATTCGATTTCGCTGCCCTCTAGAGTTAAATGAGCAAAATGGACTTTACTCGGTGCCTAGGACACGAAGGCAACATCCGCGACCCTACGCATGAGCGCCACCTTAGCTATACGGGCAGTCGGCACCACCACGTCTAACGCACAAGATGTAGAGCACCTGTGAGCACGGCGCTACCTGTCGCCAAGACCAGGGGCTCTCCACAAGGGAATGCATGATGCGAGATCGAGTCCATATACCGAGCAACCCGTAGACGGGCGAAAGTCCATCTGGATCATTAAGAAGCAAAGAGAAGGAATGACAACGGTGGATTGCGACAAAGAAGGCCATGAGAGAGGGCAAGAAGATGCAACACCCATCTAGGAGGATAAGGTGAGAAGGCCATGAGAGAGGGCAGGAAGATGCAACACCCATCTAGGAGGATAAGGTGGCATTCCCACTCTTGAAATTTTGAAGTGAACTTTCAAGAAATGGGAAAAGGAGACGATGAGTAGGTATAATCTAGAGTACAATACAACCAATCATAGGCGAGTATCTTTTTCTATAACTTTTTGTTTGTTATCTTTTTCAAATAGAAAGGCTAAGTAAGTAGGCAGTCAAAATATGGTAGATAAGCCCTACTTAATAATGAACTATCAAAGATGGAAGAGTTCCATATAGAATAATCATGTGGTCCAATGTTTTGTCCACCGGGGTTCAAGTTGAGCACAAGATTAAACTTGAAAGGCATAAAAATAAAGACTTTGAAGTAAAAATATTTATAATGAGCTAAATTGCTAAAATAAAGGATCAATTACAAATTATATTAAATTTATATTGCAAATTTGAATGGAAACTGTGACCTGATGACCCTCCAAACTTAAAGTAATTAATATGAAACTTGGGCGAGCTAGTTGTCTAAACGTCAATTGATTAGCAACTACGTTCGCACCATACCAGCCCACCTAGCTAGCGCACTTCAGTAACCAGCCTCATAACTCTCACCCTGCCGGTAGCCACAACACCATTGCCTCCCCACCTAAATATTCAAGGTTACCATCAAGTTCCAGCAATAAACAACAAACATAAGAGCATGTCTAACAGACCCCTTACATTTTCGCCCCCTAAATCGCGTGTAGAGGGCCCTGCACACGAAATCGATGAATTTTTTTGCTCAGATGGACGAGTTCATCTAGCAGACCCCCTATAGCCGGCCTGTATATTCGAATTTAAACTTCGCGGGAGAAAACAATGGTCGATTTTATTTGATCACCATTGCTGCTGCTACATAGCTCGAGCTCGAGCTCGAGCTCGTCCATCTACTAGCCTAGCCTAATCTATGAAGACGACGTCGCCGACGGCCTCCATCGCCTTGAAGGCCTCGACGTCGGCGAGGGCCCGCGCCTCCTCCTCCGCTTCCGCGCGCGCCGCTGCCTCGGCGTCCTTCTTGGACAGCTCGACGGCTGCCAAGAACGCGGCCTCCTCCTCCTCCGCTGTCGCCGGCACCGGTTGCACCGCCGCGCCTCCTCCTCCGCTTCCGCTTGCGCCGCCGCGGCCCCGCTTGCACTGCTGCAGCATCTCCCATTCGGCGCGCCATTTCTCGAATTGGGGGCCGCGCATCGGCCTCGGCGGCGGGTCGACGGAGTAGTAGCGGCCGCCCTCCGCGTAGTCGACCAGCGACGTCGGCATGTTCTCCGGGAACGCCGCATACTTCCAGGCGGCGCGGCGGCTCCCTGCGAACGAATGCTTGCAGTGGAGCCGCCACGCCTCCTCGAGCGTCTCCGGCTCGTGGCGGCGCTTCGAGCGGCCGGTGGAGGAGCTCGATCCGTTGGGGGAGTTCATCGCCGGGAGGCAGAGGTGTTAGGGGCGGAGGCGTTAGGGGCAGTGGAAGGACAAATGGGGCGGCGGGGGACGCGGGATTGCTCGCCGGAGCTGCGGCGGCGCGTGGCGGAGCTAGTGTTGCGGGTGGGGGGTTGGACCCCCACCCCGACCCTCACCCACTACTTGTAGGGGGCGGCGGGGGCTATTTCGCAGGCCCCGTAAATTTTTCGTACGGGCCGGGCAGCATACGGGGGCTGCTAGACGGCCGTTTTGGCCCGCACCCCGTATGCCGCCGGAATTTTACGGGGTGCCCACGCCATAAGGGGCCTGTTAGACATGCTCTAACACTTCAAATTTCCAAAATGTGTGTTGTGTTGTGTGATTATCTGAGTGATGCATGTGCTTGTACACTCGAGGCTTTTTTAGCATATAATCAGAAACATGGTGGTTAGAAATATAGCCGTCAATATATTGTTTTTCATAACATATTACCAAAATATAGGAGTGGGGTATGGATGGTCTGTTGGAATGTGAAGAGATGTGGAGAGGGGAATGGAGAGTGGGATATGGCTACACTACTGGAAGTCTGGAAGTGCTTTAAGTGTGATTAGAACTGACCTATATTGTGTTCTTATATAGATGTAACACCAGAAGATATAAATTCAACAGAAACAAAGTTATGAACAGATGCAAGTTTTCAGTAACAATGCAGATTGGAAGAAGACAAAAATTTCAGTGAGAACAAATATAGAAATACATACCTGTTTGCTGCTTCTTTTTTCCTTTTCCCGTAGCAGTCTCTTCTTGTACTTTTTGTACAACTCTGTCTTTCAATAAATCTTCCCATTAGGTTGCTTTATTGGATGCGGCTTCAGCTTCGGCCCTTCTGTGTGCCTCTTCCTTTGCTGCTAAAGCCGCTGCCTCATCTATGTACTCGAAGTTTGTGGTACATAATTAACACGAGCAAAATATGCCCTAAAATTCAGAAAACTAGTGAAAGAAATGTGTGATGTTATATGCAGTTGTATCATGTGGCATTTTCACTTGTACTAATCAAAACTGATTGCTCACCCAAAGGTTGTGTTATTGGTTGTTTCGCCACGTTGGCATGCACAACATTGGCTTTCGCATACATGACCCGCAATAGGCAACTCTATATTGATCGGGCATCCTATGCTAGTAGAAGAAGGATGAATGCCACATTTGACCAAACCATGGTGGTTTTGTGCTCGAGGGTGTTCTCAACGGTTTAAGAAGTTGGATCTAAAGTGAATGGTGTTAACAGCTGAGGCCTTGAGGTGCTTTTTATGGACTTGGAAGAGTTGAGTGGGTTAAAATGAACTTGTTTTCCTGAATAAAATGAAGAAGACCATGTACACTTTATGGTTGCAATAATGAAATAAGATCTCGTTTACCTTGAATCCTTTCAGAAATTCATCATCCTCTACATCTTCCAAATATTCTTCCTCTTCAACTTGGTCATGTTCCAATAACCTGTGAGGCACAAAAAAACATTTTGTGTCAACCGATGCACAGCACTCTTACCGCATAAAGACAAAGTAGCACAAAGTACCACCAAGACATTTTGAGAGAAATTGACACAATATCATATAGGGTCTCACTTGTCTGCATGTTTTATAAAATTATCATATAGGGTAAGCTTCTCCCATGTTATCCAAAGATTAAAAATGTGAGAAAGTAGAAGTTAGATGGAATTATGGAGAGAAGTTTATTCATTGCTGACATAGAAGCAATGATCTGAACAGTATGTAAGCACCCTTAACAAAAAAAAAAAGGCAAGTAGGCAAAACATAAGCTTACATACTGAATAATAAAGTTATCAAGCAAACATGAAGAACAGAAAATGCGCAACAGCTATTATACACGTGAGACCGAGACCTAAAGGTTCCACAAAATACAAGGAAAACATGATCAAAAGCAATGAAGCATAACATAAGTAGGAATATGTCAGCATTGGTACATTTTTTAGTGAGGATGACGATGCCACTGGTGCTTGAAGCATGCTAATATAAATGGATGGAAAGCTCAAAATAAAATTATTATCATGCACTAGCTTTGTATTGTCAAATCAAATGGCATCCCATAAAATTCTACACATGAGTAACTACTTTGTAAAATACAAATGATAACAAGTTAAAACAACATGCGTATATACAATTATCCATGTGGCACCAGCAGAACAAAAAAATTCAGATCCCCCGTCATCTTATACCTAGGAGGTGAAGCTTTTTTAGGTGGGGATGACGTTGAGCGGCCTCTCCTTGATGGAGAACCTTTTTTAGGAGGTGGTGAAGGTGATCGACCTTTCCGTGCTCCAGTGAACTGGATAGATAACAGTGGCCATAAATAAATGTACACACATGTGAACTGGAACTATCGTAAAAAAGTGAGCAAAATTTGAGCTATCTTAGTAAATGCCTATTTGGATATGAGCAAACTCGGTGCACTTTTTTACTTTTAATGTGATTAATAGAAGACGAAAGATCTCATGCCTTACTTCACATCTGTTGGAGACTCAAAATTACTGGCTTCCATTTAGGATTGATATCAAGCATTTCTGCAATCAGAACCAAAATGAAGGGCATGAACAACTCACTTAATTCCTTCCATGATTTTGTAATACGCAACGAACCTAGACTTGGAACTAGTATGGAACCGAGGAGAGGATAAACTATGACAAAATTGGAAAAAATCCAAAAGTAAACTTATGGTTAGCACTACCATAAGAATGTGAGAAAGCACCTAAAAATTAGGTATGAAAAAAAAAGTATCTGGTAAAGTACACCTATTACTCACTGAGTAAGATGTTGCAAAAAGAAAGTTTCCAGGACACAGACGCATTTCAAAGCATATACCCTCACATACCAACTTTTATCTAGATTAATAATAAACGAATTTGGGTTCGGGTTCAAATTCAGCATTAATACTGAGCTGAACAAGAAGGATAGAAACCAACAGAAAAAACACACGCAGGCATAGGATCGTACCAGCTTTGGGTCTTATCTGCACCTTTCAACTCTTGAGCTGATATTGCATATGTCTGTGGCTCGTGTAAACATGAAGTGAGCATTCAGAAGGAGTTAAGGACACCCAAATTCATAGCCAGAAGAATGCTAAGTTGTGCAAACATGTAGTAAATTCATCGCCATAAATTGCTTATCACCATTTGCGAGAGGGTAACCTAGTCTGGTGGCTTGTCTCTTGGGACTGGGAAACCCTTGTAGAATTCACTGAAGTGAAGAAAGTCCTGCAAGATAGTTTTCATACAAAAAAAAGCCAACATTGACAAGAATCACCATTGCTTTGAAGTGAAGAACACATGAAGCAGCTCAGAAGATGACCTGTTCGTTGGTGCGTGGTGAGCCCCTTCTTATGTAGCTGTATTCCTAAACTTTGTACAGCAGAGGCGCCAGCTTGTGCATCAAACTTAAATGTTTTTGGCTTAGGACAAAACTAGAAGTACACTCATTCGGGGACAGAGGGAGTATCATCTATCAGCAAAACATAATATTTTCAGATGCCATGTATAAAGACAGCTTCAATTGCATATTACTATTAACATACCAAAAAATAGTAATAATATGGTGCTAATATCACTAAACAAATGTTTCGAGCAGAAGAAAATAATATGAATGCCTTTGTAAGATCACATTCACCTACAACAAAGATATGAATGCTCTTTGCTATACCGGGCCAGAATTTATTAAGTAAGATCAAGTTGTTCTCAAGCAATTCTTTTATAGGTAAGAACTAGCAAAAATGCTCGTGCGTTGCTACGGATTCTTTTTATGCGCCTATGACATACCTACTTATACTTCACGGTGTTTTTTTTTTTACTTCATACGAGTTTGGTACGCCGTTTTTAGGCTCGCATTTTTAGACCTTTTGAACATTAACTATTAACAACTATGATAGTGCATGGCTATGGCTTGATTTTATTTTGACAAGACGCGGTCCCGTAGTAGTTGCCGCGTACCGATACTAGAATTGATCGACCGTGTGACTTAACATTTGTTCGACATTTTCCCATTCTCTCCTTGAGCATCCTTGTAGAAAGACTAACTAAAATTATAAAAAATGATGCATCCATTTGCACCGATATTTCCATGGACTCTCTAATTCTCACACTATATTTCACCTATCTATATTTTTTTTTGGAACAAACAAATCGATATAACTCAACAGTAAACAAGCAATACTATTAATTCATTTAATAGATAAAAACTACATAAATTAAGTCATTAGGAATTTAAATATGTTTAAATTTGATTTACTATTGGTTTTTATCTTTAAGTTTTACTATATTTTTATTTGATCTAGTCATCACACAAAGCGTTGATCCTTCCTCTCGTGAACATGATGGCTTGCAGCACCACACTGTGCTCCATGGTTCTTCTTGAGATGGGCAATGGCACAACGTAGTTGAAAGGCAGGGCAACATCATATATTCCCATTGCTGAGCACTACCCCCAGATGAACATGTCCAGGCCATGCTTGAGTTTGTCAGCTCTACAATACTAATGTCTGAATATTCAGACCGACCCATCGCATACAGAAGAAGCTGTCATGCACTAAAGCTCCAAAGTTGAGCCGCCGCCTTTTCTGCGCGATGGCGTAGCAGAGTAAACTCCTCATGTTGCTCTACGCCTCAAACGGTGGGTATGAGCTGAGCTCGCGATGAATAATCCGATAGCGAGCTTGCAAGAGAGCGACTTCGCCAAGCAGCTGGACAGGGCGACGCCGGAAGGAAGGGAGGCTGGAAAGCGCGTGCCGACCATTATCCTAAAGTCGGAGTTGGAGCAGTGCAGCAGGCAACATTGGCATAGCTGCAAATCTTTGTACAATTCGAGCTACTTGTCGTGCATACCGTTCTCCGCCATGAGAGCTTCCCGGACTGTCGAGACATCGTAGTAGTTTTCATAGACTGGGGTGCCATGAGACTACGGTAGAGACGTGGGGTAACGGGATAGCGTAGTAATCACAGAACACGGGATTTTACCCAGGTTCGGTACGTCGCGACAGTACGGCGTACCTACTCCTGCACTTCTCACTATGTGGGACTAAAGCCCGTATAATAAGGTTACAATGTAAGGGAATAGATCCAGCTACTCGTCGAGGATGAGCTTCCCGGCGAGTTGCGTAAGGCTTGAGCTTGAACCTAGAACCTTGGAACTAAAGGGACTTATTGAACTTATGAAATCTATCTCCCGTCCGGCTTTATATAATGGCCGGATTAGGGCTTACAGAACCAGAAACCTAGAAGACTACGTTTAACTTGTAACTTGGAAAGTAAGGAATCCGTCTTCTCCTCCAAGCCAGATCACGCGGGCCGTGATCCGGGTTCTTCTAGAATCCGGCTTCTACGCGTTGGACTACTGGGCCGCCCAATGGACCTAAGCCCATTACCTTGCAGGCCACCCTGGTAGTCCAGCTCTTTTGTCTACCATCTTCTATACCCCTATTCGGTATATATCCGACAGTAGCCCCCAGGAAGGATCAAAACTCTGAAACTCCGCCTTTCGTCAAATACATTTTGTCCGGGAAACTTGATTCAGCAGTCTTGATTCTTTCTTCTTTCCTTTTGAAGGAGATGGTAACATAAAACTCGGAACTATGAAAATCCGGTTTTTCTTCTCGCGATCCTTCGCGGAAAAGGAACACGTGACGTCAGCGCTTTAATCATACTGACGTAAGCGCCGCTTGGTTTCACGCGGGAAACCCTGCAACGTATCTCTGACAGATTCTCACGAGAAACGAGGAGATAGCCATCATTCCTCTGTCGTTCCGTTTCCCGGATTTTCCGGCGAGCGACACGCGTCGAACATCCAACGGTCAAAAGAGCCGTTAGCGCGTATCTAGAGGATTTTTAGGCTATAAATAGCCGTCTTCGTCCTCCTCATCAACCTTCTTCACTCCCTCACTGCCTTCACCATTGGTGCGAACGTGAGCTCGAGAGCGAGAACGATTCCCTGCCCCGACGAGCCCTTCCCACGCCGGAGCGCACCAACACCACCGAGAAAGATGGCATCTCCGCAATCATCGCCAGTTCGCGCTTCCGTCGACGAGCTCCTGAGCGATCTAGATCCCCAACTTGGGTCGCCCAAGCACGCCGACGGCGAGCTGGAAAAGGCTACGGCGTCCGCAGCGGGCGGAGGAAACGTCTCCGCCACCACAGATGCTGCGGGACCAAGCACCGCATCGACCCCGCCGTTCGCTCCCGAAACGGCGGAGGAAAAGGTGGAGCTCCTCGACGAGCAGCTTGCCGCCGCGAAGGCCGCCACCACCGCCGCCGCCGGAGGAGATGAAGAAGAGGAAACTGCAGGCAACTGGATTGCCTGCAGTATTCCCCCGGCTCTTCTTCCCAACTTGGAGAAGGAAGGCCTGGTCCTGAAAAAGAAATGGCGGCTCCCGGAAGAGGAGACCGAACCCGCGCCGCAAGAGGACGAAAGGGTGCTTCTCGCCTCCCACCTTCTACGAGGTATGGGGCTTCCCCCTTCTTCTTTCTTCCTCCAAGTTCTAGCTCACTACAACATCCAACCTCATAATCTCCCTCCCAATTCCATTCTGTATATGGCCGGCTTTCAGGCCTTATTCGAGGGTTACCTAGGAATAGAGCCTAGGTTAGATTTTTGGTTGTACTGCTTTGGGGTTAAGCGTAACTCTTCGGAGGGCGCACTCCCAAATTGCGGAACCATTTCCTTTACTCTTCGGAGATTCCGAGAGGATTGGTTCCCCAAAATAAAAACCTCGGAATCCGTCAAATTCTGGACGGGTTCCTTCTTTTATCACCCCGACGTGCCTTTTCCTAAAAAAGCCGTCGGGGTTCCACCTTTTGTGAACTCCGCCGCTGTTCCCCAGGATAACTGGGTTACAGAGGCCGTCCAGGTTCTGCCTCCAGATCTACTAAGGATCAAGAGGCGCATCGCCAAACTCACTTCCTCCAAACCTCCTTTGACCGGTATGGACACGGTCTTTTGCTGGCTGAATAGGCGGATTCAGCCATTAGCAAACCACGGAGGCCGTCTCCTGTGTGCATACACAGGAGCCAAGGATCCAATGCGGACAACCGACAAGGATTGGCCCGCAAAGGAGCTCAGGCGGCGCATCAATCAGTTGGTCGCTTCGCGCGATCAATACACGGAGAGTCGGCCAATGTACACGGCCGACAACCCCGCTCCTAAGGTAATTTTCCCGTTATTTGGGTATAATCTTACTTCCTGGATAATCTACCTTTCGAATCTGATTGGTTTTTTCCAACAGCTTGTGGATCTTCCAGACTCGGAGTTAGCCTCCGAGGCCGAGCTGGATGCGCTGCGTACTGCCGCTACTGGTGGGCGCAAACGCAAGAAGATAATTTCTTCGGATGAAATTATCGACCTTGACGGAATCCCCGTCGCCACGTCCAGGTTATTTTTTTCTGGGTTTTTTCTTTTATGGGATCTTTTTCGTCCATCTTCGGTGTTTTAACCTTTTCCGGGTTTTTGGTTTTTAGCTTGCCCCCCTCCACCTTGAAGCCGAGAAAGTTGAAGAAGCTCAGAGCTTCTTCCAACCGAGGCAGCCAACCATCTCCCGCCGTCGCCCCGGATACGCCGCAGACAATGGCGGAAGAACCTACTGCCGCCACCACCACCAAGCCCCCAGAGCCCAGCCAGCCCGTTGTGTCCGAGTCGGACACGAGGGAAAGGGCGGCTCCAGAGGTGGGGAAATCTTCTCGGACTTTCGACGAGGAAATCCCCACCTTTGACAAGGATTTTAAGGCTATAAATGACGGCTTGAACGCGGCCGAAAATCACTTCGCGGAATACGCGAAAGAATTCCGGGAAAACTTAGCAGGTTTGCAACGCATGAGCCAGGTATGTAACTCTAGCCCCCAAGCATTAAACAAAATGCATGCTTTTTTGCTTTGATGTTTTTATTAACCATACTTTTCCTTGCTGTGTTTCAGCAAACCTCCGAGGCCATAAACCTTGAAGTTTTCAGGAAGCTCACTATCAAGAATAAAGAAGTTCGAAGTCTTCTTTCTATTCTTGAGGAGAGAGAGGCGGAGCTGGAATCGTCTCAGCTCGCTTTGACGGAAACGAAAGGTAGGCTTTTTCGTTTTGAAATTTCCGATTTAAGACTTTGTTGAGGTTTTTTCCCGAGGAAATTGATCAACTCGGATTTTCCCTTTGCTCTTCAGCTGCTTTAGCTGAAGCTAAACAAGCAGCGGAAGATTCCGGCAACGCCGAGATTCTCCGCAATGAGAACATTGAGCTTCACAAGAATCTTGTGAAGTCTCAAAAAGACCTGGAAGCCAGCAATCTGGCCCTTGGAGTGGCTAACTCCAAGGCTTCCGAGCAGGCGGAGAAAGACAAATCCACCATCCAGGATTTGACTGAAGCTCTGAACCTTCGCCTGGAGGAAGTTTCCGAGATCGATAAACTCATCGGTAAATTTTTTACCCTTGTCTTCATCTTTCCATGTTTTGCTTTCTCTGTTTGTCTCCTTAACCCTTTTGTATGCTTTATTGGATCAAACAGGAGACACCCCAGATGGCACTCGGGCTGCAGGCATCCGAGCTTTCGGGGAGACATGGAACTTGATGAAGGCTGCTGCAACGCAGCTAGTAGGCAAGTTTCTTCCCGAAAAATCTGGGGAATGCTCGGAGGTTGAAAAACTTCCGGGTATCATCATGGAGGTGGCGGAGTCCAAGGAGTCTATTCTCCGCTCCTCTGCACGGGGTGGTGCGCGTATGGCCTTAGGCCTTATGCGCATGCACTACCCTAGTGCCAAATCCTGGCGTGTGGCCACCGGCGTCCCTCAGGGATACACGGATGCGCAACGATCCACCATCTTTGGTGAAGTTAAGGGCCACGCCACCCAGATTGCCGCCATGGTAAATGTCGGCGTCCACTATCCAGAAGAAGAAGCTCCTCCAATTCCCGATGAAGAAAGCAGCGAGGAGGAGTCGGATTCTTGAAGGGTTACCTGGAACCTGGATAGAAAATTTAGACAATAGGAGCATTACTGTTCTTTCATTTGTAATCCAAAATGTAATGCTTCTTATGTATTAATGAAAATTCCGTCTTTTGCAGTTTAAACTATGAAATTACTTTGCAAGTTGTTTGAATTTTATCACTCCTTTATCTTCTAAGTTCTCTGGTGTGTATGCTTTAACTGTCCTTAGTGTTTGAAATGGCTCAAATAGCATTATGAATCGTTATGCCGAGTAACTGGGGACGAACCAAGCAGTTTTGAAACTCGAAAACATGAATCATGCTAAAGGCATTTTTACTAACTAGTTCCAGTAACCCAGCATACGCACGATCAGATAAGACTTAGAGAAACAAGGAAAGTTTTAAGTGAAACTTGGGCACGCAGGCAATTCAAGTTTCCTTTAGCCGTTAAAAGGCTGAAAAATCATTCAGTTATGTAACGCCGAGTACGCAAGCACAATTCGGGTTAACATTGAGAAATTTGTAAGATCATTGGGAAATAGATGAGGCGGAAACACTTTGCACTTATAAGAAAAATGGATGACAGCATTCCGACAACTTTATTTCATGATCTCAAAAGATGTTTACATAGATTTGAACTAAGTACAGAAGGGGACATAACTTGCTAGGTGTTCCCAGGCTTCCGCGATCCACTTGACCTTGTCGAAACTTTTCAGCAGCTTCAAGCATGGTAGGTTCTTAGCCCCCAGCCAACTAAGAAATCTTTTTATGGCTGTGGCGGAACTCGGCAATTCTGGGACACCTTTTTCACACGTAAGTTCCGAGATGTTCGAGATTGCCTTGATCTTTTCCGGGTTCACTTCTATTCCTCTGTGAGAAACGATGAAACCTAGAAGTTTTCCTGAGGGAACCCCGAATACGCACTTAGATGGATTCAACTTCATCTTGTAAGTGCGCAAGTTTTCGAAAGTTTCTCGCAAATCCTCAAGGAGTGTATCTTTTTCCTTGGTTACGACAGCAATATCGTCCACGTAAACATGGACGTTTTTTCCAATCTGACTATGCAAACAACGTTGCATGCAACGCTGGTAGGTTGCACCTGCGTTCTTCAGGCCAAAAGGCATGGTTACGTAGTAATACGTCCCGTATGGGGTTATAAAAGAAGTCTTGATTTGATCTTCCTTTTTCATGCGTATTTGGTGGTACCCGGAGTAAGCATCCAAAAAGCATAAAAGCTCAGAGCCTGCAGTGGCATCTATTATTTGATCGATTCGCGGCAGCGCAAACCTATCTTTCGGACATAACTTGTTCAATCCTGTGTAATCTATACACATTCTGAGTGCAGTTGTGTCTTTCTTCGGTACTAATACCGGATTTGCGGACCAGTCAGTATGGATTACCTCCTTGATGAAATCCGCTGCTAAAAGCCGGATAATTTCCTTGCCAATAGCCTTCCGTCTTCTTCCGTCAAATCGACGGAGACCTTGTTTGACGGGTTTTGATCCGGGAATAACCTTGAGTTGGTGCTCAGCAAGTTCCCTGGGTACGCCTGGCATGTCAGCTGGACACCAAGCAAAAATATCCCAGTTCTCACGGAGGAACTTGATGAGCTCGCCTTCCTATTTGTCGGTCATCCCAGTCCCTACAACGACGAATTTTGTCGGATCTTTGGGATCTAGGATTACCTGTCTTGTATTCTCGGATGCCTTGAAGCTATCTGTTGGCTTCCGAGTTTCTTTTCCTGCCGGCATTTCTTTTGGCGATACCTCCTTGGCTAACTCCTTCAGTTCTTCCTGAGCTATAACTCTTTGAGCGCAAAGGGCGTTTTGCTTCTCCAACTCGTTTGCCAGCTTGAAATCACCGGCAATGGTGATTACTCCTCCTTTGGGTCCTGGCATCTTCAACTTGTTGTAGATGTAGCAAGATCTTGCCATAAACTTGGCGAAAGCCGGACGTCCGAGTATTGCGTGATACACGCTCTCGAACGGCACAACTTCGAAGGATACTTTTTCCTGCCGGAAGTGATCTTTATCTCCGAAGGTGACATCTAGGGAAATTTCTCCTAGGGATCGTGCTTGCCTGCCAGGAACGATGCCATGGAAGCGTATATTGCTGTAATTGAGCTGGGACTCGGATATCTTCAAGTGCTTCAGTGTATCCAGGTACATTATATTGATGCTGGATCGTCCGTCCATCAGCACTCTTCTTAGCCTAGTGTTTTGAACAATAGGGCTTACAACAAGAGCTTGTGTGCCGGGTTCAGGGATATTTCCGGGATGATCAGACTGATCCCAGATTATCGGTGTGTTGGAATACTTCAAGAATTTTGGGGTTGCAGGAACAACCACGTTTATTTCTCGAAGTGTCCTTTTGGCCACCTTTGCTGACGGGGTTGCTAGGAAAGTTAGCATTGCTTCTCCGTCAACTCTCGGAAATTTAGGTTCGCCTTTTCGCTGTTGTTCCTGGATTTTGTCATCAGTGTCCGATTCACTGTCTTCTTTTTCAGCTTCTGGCTTTTGTTTGGCAGGTTTCCTCTTGGAACCCTTCCCTTTACTTCCGGATCCTGCATTGCCTTTCATATGCTTGTTTAGCCGGCATTGCGCGTTCGTGTGGGTTGGTTTCCCAAACTGAGAGTGGTGGACGCAGGGTTCCGACTTAATTCTCTCCCATTCTTCAGGAGTGTAATTGATAGGATCCGGACTGCGGCCTTTCCACTTGTTCCCTTTTTCTCCTCCAAAGGCTAAGTTAACCTCCTTGGGCTTTGTCGTTGACTCCGGAGTTCCTTTTTTATCAGAACGAGGTGTTTTCTTGGCCAGTATCAGTGACTCAATATTGCCTCCTCTTGCTCTGATATCGTCTTCGGCTGCAGCATGCTCATTAGCGGTTGTAAGCATAGATCCGAGATCTTTGTGCTTTTTAGAGCCAACCATGAACGATACAAGTCCGGGTTTTAGGCCATTGACGAAAGCATGCATTGCTTGTACGTCAGTTACCCCAGAGCAACTATTCTTCATTGCAGTCCATCTGGAGATGAAATCCACGTATGGTTCGTCTTCAAATTGAGTGCAACGGTTCAGCTGGTTGATGCTATTTGGGCGTTTGTATGTTCCTCGAAAATGCTGAGTAAATACCCTCGCCATATCATCCCAACTGTCGACAGTTCTTGATGGTAAACCATTAATCCAATCTCTGGCTCCGTCTAGCAACATTAGGGGAAGAAACTTGACAGCTTCCAGGTCTGTCCCGTTGTTGATCTGGACGGCTGTGTAATAATCTGAAAGCCAGGTATCCGGGTTTGTACTGCCGGTATATTTTTGGTAGGTTGGACCAACTTTGGCAAAGCCAGAATGCAGGGTTATCCTTCGGATCCTGTCAGTAAAACACTTAGGACCAAAGTATAGATCATCCTTTTCTGCTCTGTCAATATGTGCAGAATATCTCCCGGCTGAATGGACAGAAGGGGATCTGCTCCTTTCTTTTCCATTGTTACGCGGACGCGTTTTTCCGAGGTTATCTCTATCTCTTCCGTTGTCACGCCCTCTGGGATTAGGTGGAGTCCTGCTCCTGTACCTTTCCTTATCTTTGGGCGGTGTCCGAGATCTTTCACGCCTGTGAGGTGTATCGTATCTTCCAGCTTTTTCAGCTGGGTTTCTCGGAGGTGGCATTATTTTGCCGTCATTCCGGTGTTTGTCTTCCCGATCGTGTGGTTTATATCCATCTTTCGGGAGATGAGGTCCGGTTCTAGACGCTGCGTCCCGGTTGTCGAGGTTTTTCTTGTCTTTTCTCGGATCCTCTTTTTTGTCCGAATCTCCGGGTTCTTCCGGTCCAGGTGCTCCAGCAGCGCAAGTAACAGTTTTGCAGAGGGCGGAATTATCATGCAGCCTCCCTGATCGCTCTTGTCCTCGCTGTTGCTGCTGTAATGATTTTCCTAGGAAAGCATACACCCCTTGGAGTTTTTCCCCGTTGGAGTACAGATCATTGTTCAGGATGGCGAACGCTGTTTCCGCGTTTTCAGCTGCGGTTTTGTATATTGGTTCGCCCTTAGCATCTTTGCCGTTTAACTGCATTTGCCAAGATGGGTTATAGAACCTTTCTTTCGGCGGCAGTTCTTCCGGTTTTGCAATTCCGGGTAACCTTGTAGGTTTTAAGGCAGATCTGTGCTTTCTCTCGTACTCCTCAATTTCTTCCTTCATGATTTTGATGTCATTATGGGTTTGTTGGAGGTGTTGCCGAGATCTAAGCAGTTGTTGCTGTTGCCGTTGGAAAGCTTGTCTCCTGGCTTCCAGCATCTCAGGGGGTTCATTGGGTCCCACTGGAGTTTGTAATAGTTCTTGCTCTTCCAGTTCTGTCATTGGCGGAGCAGTGATTTCCTTAGATTTCTTTTCCGTAGGCTTTGTGCCACTAATATCTCCAACTTCCAGGTTTTCATCAGCGAGATCAGCTGACTTTTTCTTCCGGAGTTTGTACTGGAGTTTTTTAGAAGCACGGTGCTTTTTCTTGGAAGAGGGAGGTTTTTTGACAGGTTCATCCTCTGTCATCTCCTTGACATTAGGAAATATCGGAGAAGTTTCTCCGTCTTCCCTCTCCTCTGCTGGCGGAGGGGTTTTAGGGCTTTCCTGGCTATCGGCACCCGTTGTATCAGCTGGTTTTGCCATTAGCACTTCATGGAACCCCTCTTGAAAGGATTTAACTTTTCTTACGAAGGCATCATCATCTTCGTCTTCGGAGAAGTTATCCGATCCGGTTTCCGACTCCAATCTCGCCTCAATGGCGGCAAGCACGGACTCTGTTTCCGAGTTCATCGTCTGGTTGACGGATGTCGGATCTTCCGTCTCTGTGACGGGTATTGGTTCTTCCGTCTCTGTGACGGGTGTATCGTTGTCTGCCTCTTGCACGGGATTTCCGTCATCCGTATTTTCGGCGATCTCGGATTGCACCATGCCGATAAAGTGCGTATCACTGTTTTGTCGGCGATCTGAGCAAAATCCGGCATCATAGTCGTCTTCGACTGGGTATAGGGCGGGTGGGAGATAATTGCTTTCACCGCAAAACCCCATTGCTTCCGCGGTTAATCCGATAAAGATATTAGCAGATCCAATCGGTAAAACGCAGGCACTTACCAGATGGTTTTGCGCCGGGATGTAGGATCCGTTGTCGAGGAAGCGCCCGACGTCGTCGTCGAATTCCAAGCTTCCGACAGTGATCGATCTTCCGATTCCGCCTAATATCCCAGATCGGAACTTCACGCCTGACGTCGTTTGCCCCACGGTGGGCGCCAACTGTCGAGACATCGTAGTAGTTTTCATAGACTGGGGTGCCATGAGACTACGGTAGAGACGTGGGGTAACGGGATAGCGTAGTAATCACAGAACACGGGATTTTACCCAGGTTCGGTACGTCGCGACAGTACGGCGTACCTACTCCTGCACTTCTCACTATGTGGGACTAAAGCCCGTATAATAAGGTTACAATGTAAGGGAATAGATCCAGCTACTCGTCGAGGATGAGCTTCCCGGCGAGTTGCGTAAGGCTTGAGCTTGAACCTAGAACCTTGGAACTAAAGGGACTTATTGAACTTATGAAATCTATCTCCCGTCCGGCTTTATATAATGGCCGGATTAGGGCTTACAGAACCAGAAACCTAGAAGACTACGTTTAACTTGTAACTTGGAAAGTAAGGAATCCGTCTTCTCCTCCAAGCCAGATCACGCGGGCCGTGATCCGGGTTCTTCTAGAATCCGGCTTCTACGCGTTGGACTACTGGGCCGCCCAATGGACCTAAGCCCATTACCTTGCAGGCCACCCTGCTAGTCCAGCTCTTTTGTCTACCATCTTCTATACCCCTATTCGGTATATATCCGACACGGACGGTGACACAGATCATGCCGCCACAGATGCTGGAGACGACCAGTGGAGCCAGATGTACCCCTGACGCATGAACAATTTTACCATCCTCCCGTTGCTTTCTATTTTTACAGCCAGCTAGACAGACCAATCAACGAATCTCTGGCCACAATCGCGCTGGAGCATGGAGACGACGGCTCCAGCCGGGAAGCTTGCACATCTACATCAATGGATTGGAGACTTGAAAGCAAGGGAGAAAAATAATTAAGGAAATCCAGATCTGCATCACGCAGCTTCATCGGGGAAGGATTCTACAGATTTTATGCCGGATCGATCGACAACTGTGGTTGACGG
Source organism: Alopecurus myosuroides (assembly GCA_028641055.1). NCBI lineage: Eukaryota > Viridiplantae > Streptophyta > Magnoliopsida > Poales > Poaceae > Alopecurus > Alopecurus myosuroides. The sequence goes on along the minus strand of CM054059.1, from coordinate 48,169,811 downwards.
GCTCTTAGCATCTCGTTACAGTGGCAAAGGGTAGCTGGCATCGGGGCTATGCCGTAGTATAGGGAGGATCTGGATCATCACCTGGTTGTTCTCAAGGTAGGTATGCGGACAACAAGCCACGGTGCACCTTCGCGTTCAGGAAAATTGTCCGAGTCGGCCAGCACCGTCGTCGCCACGGTCGACAACCACCGCATTCGTATAGGCAGATGCTCTCTCTGTCTTCCTCTTCTCTGACGTGCAGCCTCGTCCTTGCATCGCTTGGACATGCCAGGCCATGCTTGCCCGGCGACCACGCCATGGCTACCACGACCGGCGTTCGGCAACGCTCTAACGAAACAATACGTGAACTTGACTTGTTGCATAAACGAAGTTGTACACGGATATGAGGATGTCAGGATTAGACCTTTTATTATTCCAACCCGACTATTCCTATTTTAGTTGGATATGATTAGTGACTTTGCTATGCTGGCCCAAAACAATCATCAATCATGACGAGTACGAATCGATCCGGCGAAAACGGAAACCATGAACCGGGATGTAACTTACCAATGGCATTGGTGGTTAATTTCTCTGAACTTTAGGGGTAACTATAATGACGTACCAAACCAAACCAAGAAAGCTTTAATGACTTTATTATTACAATATATAGGTAAGAATTAAATAAGTGTAATGAAAGGTAGCTATAGAACTACCGTGTATATCCCTATCAAAGAAAGGCCTTAAGAATCTAGTTGAGAAAACTGGACCGGACCAACAGTTCAACCAGAACCAGCGCCTCAGCCGGTCCATTAAAGATAGATGGACCGGACAAGAAAGTCAACTGCAATAATTTCTGGTCAAACCGCCGTTTTGCTCGAAACAAAGGAAAACAGGAGGACGGTCCTACCGGAGACAGAAAATTAGCATACTCGGTGGCGCTAAAAATTAAATTTGCGGAGAGGAATTCAATTGTACACTATGCACTAACCATCAGATATGTACTACTTTAGTGATATAAATAAGGAAGTTGTGCTAGTTGACATTGTTATTTCTCTTACACTACTAAAAACAACTAGATTGCTTAACTCGGTCCAGCTATTGAACAGATGAACCGGCAGTTGGACCAGTAACTGGCGAGCCAACAGCCTGAGCAGTTCGATCCCCAGACCAGTTTCTTAAACTATGCTTAGGACATGGAGAGGTTGCTAGGGAAAGGAAAACATTTTCTGAAAAACAGATGCCAAAAATAGGAGAGCATGGAGGTTACAGATAGCCTTCCTTTGGGCTTTGAACGCCTAGGTTCTAATAAAGAAGCTAGTCCAGTATTGGAAAGTACTGATTGCTGAATAGTGGCAGAACATAAAGCAAAGGGACCACATAGCTCCTGTGCCAGCCCACTAACGGCATAGCCAACGGTATGCCTCAGCCCATGCCCCGCAGGTCCAGCTAGGCTCGGATGTCAGGCCGGAGGCTCGGCCACTGCCCAGCATTTGTCAGAGTAGCTTGCAGAAGAGACCGCCTCCCTGCGAGAAAAAGGAAATAGAGAAAGGAAAAGGTAACAGTGGGCGAGAGGAAGTGAGGTAGAAGAAGGGGAAAAGTAGGAGGGAGAGAGAAAGAGTGGGTCCCACAGGCTGATGCTTTGGTTGTGTGATAAATGAATACAGATGTGGTTTCAGCACAACGAGCCTACATGGAGAGGATGAGGCCACCGTTCGGTGCTGCCTCCTCTGCTCGTGCTCTAAGAAGCATGTTCTGCATTTACTCCACCTTCGACAACAACATCACTGCTAGGCAGCATGCGGAAAGGATGAGAGTGGACCAGATAGATATATAATCCAAGCCGGGAAATGGAAAATGTAGTTAGTACTTCACAGCCTCCATTGCCGGATGCATTAGGACGTCAAGTATTAGAACTTAGCCCTGTCTAGATGTTTCATTGATCCAAACGACGATGGAAAAAATTCTGCATTCTAACCACAAAAGGCCAGAGCTTGAATTTATACTTGACTCATGTGAGTCAGAATGTAAAGTGAGTTTACGTCTAATTGTAAATAACACAGCTCTAATGGTAAATGGTGTGCTCTATTGCGGATGCAAAACTCAGTGCTGGTAATTAGCATATTTTAGGGCCATCTACCTACACCATGTAGACTGTGTGATTTGTTCTGTATATGGGTGGAAGGTGTCGTACCCGTTGGGGCGCACCGCTACGTGTTTATATGGAGGTTTAACCAACAACCTCAAAGGATTTACATGTTTGTTACAACCGAACACACGGATGCTTCTATCCTTATACAATGGATGAGCATCGACAAGAGATACCTTGCGGTACAAGCTAACTCTAACACACCCCCTCAATCATAACTTATCTAAGTTAAGATTGTTTCTGAACATACTAAGTTGTCGAACTGAAAGTGGCTTTGTAAAACCATCTGCAACCTGATCACCCGTAGGTATGAACTTGATATCCAACAATTTTTGAGCTACTCGCTCTCTAACAAAATGATAATCAACTTCTATATGCTTAGTTCTAGCATGGAATATCGGATTAGCAGAAAGATAAGTTGCACCCATATTATCACACCATAATTGAGCTGTCAGAGGATGTTGAACTCCCGGTTCAGTAAGAAGTGTTTGGACCCACATCATCTCTGCTGTGGCATTTGCCAGAGACTTATATTCTGCCTCTGTACTTGATCTAGATACGGTAGCTTGCTTCCTTGCACTCCATGAGACTAGATTAGGGCCAAGAAATACTGCAAAACCACCTGTAGATCTTCTATCATCTGGGCAACCAGCCCAATCTGCATCTGAAAAAGCACTAACAAGCATAGAGGATGATTTTCTGATTCTCAGACCAATACTAGATGTATCCTTTAAATATCTTAGTATCCTTTTAACAGCTGTCCAATGCATAGTGGTTGGTGAATGCAGAAACTGGCAAACCTTATTAACAGAGAAGGAAATATCTGGTCTAGTGAGAGTCAAATACTGTAAGGCACTAACAATGCTTCTGTATTTTGTAGAATCTTCCAATCCAAGGGGTACCCCTTCATGTGCAGACAATTTTTCACTAGTAGACATGGGTGTATTTGTAGGCTTACAGTTTACCATACCTACCCTTCTGAGAATATCAGATGCATATTTCTCCTGGGTTAGCAACAGACCATCTTGCATTTTTTTAACCTCAATACCTAGGAAGTAGTGTACTTCTCCAAGATCCTTAAGAGCAAACTCTTCTTGTAGATCACGAAGTAGAGCTGTTGTTGCATGTTGACATGAACTAGCAACAATTATATCATCAACATAAATGAGTACAACGATGGAAACTTTCTCTTTTGAATAAAAGAATAGTGAAGTATCAGCTTTGGATGGTTTGAAACCGAGTGCTTGTAACTTAGTACTGAGCCTTGAGAACCATGCTCTTGGGGCTTGCTTTAGTCCATAGAGGGCTTTATCAAGTTTGCAAACATGATTATACCTTCCCTTAACTTCATATCCTGGTGGTTGCCTCATATAAACATTTTCCTCCAGAATGCCATGAAGAAACGCATTCTTCACATCTAGCTGACGAAGATTCCACCCCCTGGATACTGCAATAGATAACACAAGACGAATAGTGGCCGCCTTGACTACAGGACTAAAAGTGTCCTCGTAGTCAATTCCATATCTTTGTTTAAAACCTTTTGCAACTAGACGAGCCTTATATCTATCTATGCTACCATCAGCCTTACGCTTAATTTTGTAGACCCACTTACAATCTATAATATTTGTACCAGCATGTTGAGGAGAAACTAGATGCCAAGTTTTATTCTCTACCAGTGCACTATATTCTTCATCCATAGCAAGTTTCCAATTTTTGTTTTTAAATGCCTCATCTAAACTATGAGGTTCATCAGTAGTGGCTAAATTTCCATATTTAATTTTTCCACTAATACTTTTATACGTGACCGTGCCATCAGTAAACTTTTTGGGGTGTGATATACCTTTTTGGGATCGAGTAGTGATCCGCTGCACAGGAGATACAGCAGGATCGGAGGCCGCAGAGAATCCGGGCGGGGACCCCGGTGCATGCAGAGGGGACCCGGGCGCATGATGGCCATGCGCGTCTGCGCGCCGTGTCGGTGACGTGGCGCCACGGGATTCGCCGGGCGCGGATGGCGATGATGATGCGCGGCCTGGCGACGCGTTTTCTGCCACGCTGAATTCTGACGACGCGGTTTCTGCCGCTGCGCTGCTTTCTGCGCTCGTTGTCGTTTGCTGTCCGCCCTCGTTTTCCGTGCCAGAACCAGAAAACTGCATGAAATCATCGGTTTGTTGTGCGGAAACTCCTGCAGGCTCACAAACAGATTTAGTAGCAGGGTTTATAGGATTATTATCCATAGATTGATCACTGATTCCGTCCTCATGATCAGGATTACGAAGGTCAGACGGAAGTAATAAAATTTCCGAACGGAGACGCATGCCAGCGTTTGGATGCAATTTGGAGAATGGAAAAATAGTCTCATCGAAAACGACATCTCTAGAAATATAAATACGACCAGAATTGATGTCTAGGCACTTAAAACCTTTGTGAATATTACTGTAACCAAGAAAGGCACATTGTATGGAACGATACTCTAATTTTCTGGCATTGAAAGGGCGAAGATTTGGATAGCATGCACATCCAAAAATGCGTAAAGAGGCATAGTCCGGTTTTATTTTCTCAAGCATCTCTAGAGGAGTTAAGAAGTTTAGTAATTTTGTGGGAAGACGATTGATCAAATAAACTGCAGAAATGAAAGCTTCATCTCAATACTTGAGTGGCATGGATGCTTGAGCAAGAAGTGATAAACCAACCTCAACTATATGACGGTGCTTTCTTTCGGCAGAACCGTTCTGTTGATGAGCATGGGGGCATGAAACATGGTGAGTGATGCCAATTTTTTTGAAGAAGGAATTTAGACGCTCATATTCTCCTCCCCAATCGGATTGGAGAGTGATAATTTTCCGTTGAAAACGACGTTCAACAAGTGCTTGAAACTCATGGAAAATATTAAAAACTTCAGAACGATGCTTGAGTAAATAAATCCATGTATATTTGCTATAATCATCTATGAAACTGATATAATAGTTCTTTTGACCAAAAGAGTTTGGGGCTGGACCCCATACATCTGAAAACACTAATTCTAGTGGATAATGTGACACACTAGTGGATCTCGAATAGGGCAATTGGTGACTTTTTGCCTTTTGACATGCCTCACAAATAACTACTTTATTCTCACTTGAGCAAGGGAGTTTATTCTTGGTGATGATATGACGAACTATGGGAGACGCCGGGTGGCCTAGACGATGATGCCACCTATCATGAGATGGCACGGTGACGCCGAAAGCTTGCTTAACCAATTATGGTGAACCAGCTAGCGGATAGAGGCCACCCCTACACGGGCCATCAAGAAGAGTTTTCTTCGTGACCTGATCCTTAACACAAAAGAAGTTTGGATGAATTTCAAGGAATGCATGATTATCAGAAACGAATCTATGTGCGGAAACAAGATTTTTGCTAGCACTTGGGACATGTAGGACATTTTTGAGATGGAGATTTCGATCATGAGTTGGAATAATTGAGTGACCAATGTGGTTAATACCCATACCTGCTCCACTGGCAGTGTGGACCTGATCGTGGCCATGATATTTCTCATAGGCATGGAGCTTCTCTAGCTCCGATGTGATGTGGTCAGTGGCTCCGGTATCCATATGCCACTGCCCATCACCGCCGCCATTGTTGTTCTAGTTGGCGACGGCAGCTGTTCGTTCCCTCGGAACAAAGTCCGGATTGAAGCGATGCCAGCAGTCCTTGACCATATGGCCCGAGTCGTGACACAGTTGGCACCATGGTCGATCTCCCTGGGCATTGTTGGAGTAGTTGCCACTGCCGCGGCCACGGCCATTGTTGGTGTAGTTGCCGCGGCCACGGGAATTGTTGTTGTAGCCCCCTTGATTGTTGTTGTAGCCCCCTTGATTGTAGTTGTTGTAGCCGTAGCCACCTTGTCCACCTTGGCCGTTGCCGTGATAGTTGTCGCGGCCTTGCTGTCCGCCACGGCCTCCTGGTGCTCCAACACGGCCACGGGCGCCACGCATAGCAGCGTTGGCCGAAGACTGGGAGAATCCCGATCCGCGAAGCATTTGCTGACGGCTTTCATATGACAAAAGTTGCGAATATAAATCGCTCACCGTGATGTCTGTCTCCCTCGCAAGAATTGCGGAGACTAGAGAGTTGTAGTCGGGATCCTTGAGTCCAGCAAGGATGTAGGAGACCATGTCCTCGTCATCGAGGTACTTGCCGGCCGAGATCAGCTCGTTCTCCAGTGTCTTCATCATGGCGACATATTCGGCCATGGATTTGGTGCCCTTCTCTGCGTTTGCGAGGGCAATTCTGGTGTTGGTGGTGTGTGCACGCGATCTCGCCGCGTACATCGCCTTCAGCGTGCCGTAGAGTTCGGCCGCCGTGGTGGCACTTACAGCATGCGGGAGTACCTCTCTTTGCAGAGAGGAGACGAGGAAGCTCAGAACCTGCTGGTCCTTTGCTACCCACGCGTTGTAGTCTGGATTGACTTCTTTGGTAGTGGTGTCGCCGTGCTTGACGACGATCTCCCTGGGCGGCGCCTTGGCCTTCCCGTTGATGAAGTCCTCGAGCATAGCCCCGCGGATGGCAGGCAAGATCTGTGCTTGCCACATCACAAAGTTCCCTTTGCCAAGCCGCTCGGTGATGGGGTTGCCGAAGAGGGATCCTCCCGACGACGTGGATGAGGAGGATGCCATGGAGGGCTACGAGATTGGATCTCTGCTAGATTGATTTTTTTTGGGCTAGATGATTTTCGGAGGAATAGGCTCTGATACCATGTGATTTGTTCTGTGTATGGGTGGAAGGTGTCGTACCCGTTGGGGCGCACCGCTACGTGTTTATATGGAGGTTTAACCAACAACCTCAAAGGATTTACATGTTTGTTACAACCGAACACACGGATGCTTCTATCCTTATACAATGGATGAGCATCGACAAGAGATACCTTGCGGTACAAGCTAACTCTATCAGACTGGTCACCAGAATCCCATAGTTGAGCTGCACATAATGAGGTTATATAAGAAAGATAAAGCCCAAACAGAGCAAGAAAATATTGACAGGCGCAACAAAGCAGTCACCCCTGGCTTATTTCTTTCACCATGCTATCCTCATTCGAGTGAAGCATGACAAGATGACTGCTTAAACTAGCACTAGACCTGAACTCTGTTGCAGCCAAAATAGAAGTACTACTTACAATTATTATGACATACTTCTTTCAGTAGCCCCCGGTACTTACAATATTCTACTTGACTTGAAGCAGCAAATGGGATATTCAGAAATCGGAACTGAAGGATTGTTACTGATGGTGTAATAGTCTGATAATACAAGGCATGGCTGTATAAACAGAGTAATAAGGATGGAGGTATGGTATCAAAACATACACCATAAACCTAGCAAATGGCCGTTAGAATGAGTAAAAGTTAGGTTGGACCACAAAATAGGCTAACACAGAAGATTTTTAAAGGAACCCCCCTTTTTTTTCAGGTACACATGTGACAGGCTGATATGCTTCATACCGTGAGAACATCAGCAATGCTCATGCATGCGGAATAATTGTTTTCCACATAACCCAGTAAAAGGGGCGCCATACCTTATTTATCTGAAGCCATATGCACTCAGGATGGTATGAATGCTTGTACGGAAGTCCACACATTCACCTTCCTCAAATTCCACACGGAAAATTACACACCTACCACAATAATAGCATGTTAGCATGCCACTTCAATAATACATACAGAACATGTATTATTGGAAGGCTAAGAAACTTAAATTATTTGCACGTACTGCTCCGTGTTGCCATCTTGCACATCTTTTTTCTTGTAAGTTACTTAAGATAAGGAAGCAAGTGTATCAGCAGAGAGACCTCTGCTTTTTGGACCAGCTACTTCACCCAATGCAACTAATTCCTGAAACCAGGGATAGAACCATTAGCATTGCATCGTGGAACTTAGATGCATCGCCAGACACCAAAGGAACAAAGCCCCATAAGAATACTCATCTGGATCAACTGCTGCCATGAATCCTGTGTTTTAAAATAACATGTCAATTTGTAAATATTCACCAATTCTATTGACAGTCGGCTGATTCCAAGAGTAAGCAAAACAAAAAATACCACTTTTTGAACAAAGACTAAGTTCTCTTTTTAGAAGGTAGAGGAATTGGAAGTGGCATGCCACAATCCCCAAAGAAAACATGGAAGTGGTCGTAGATCCTTAGCTGCTTTTGGCTTTTACCATTATATCGGGGAAATAATTATATCTTGCCGAAGAAGTAGTAATCCACAGATGAAGAAAGAGGAATCGCAATCCACTCATAACCCCAACATCAAGAAGGCAAAGGATTTATTATTGAAGTTCTGGGTCAATATGATGAAAAAGGACACACAGATGCTGACGCGTCTTATATCATCATGAAGCATTGACAGTTTAGTTGCATCAATGATTTTGTTTCATAGCCATTACCGAGTGTTACAAGCTAAAAATATAATGAAGATAACATGTCGACAAGTTAAAGAAACAAGTCACTCCATGTGAAGATGATAATAAGAGTGCACTATGCAGCTACCATCGCTCATGCTAAAAAGGTTACTGTCAATGTTCAAGGCATGGAAATCAATCTGTTTATGTAAAATATCATGCTATTGAAAAAATCAAAATTATTGACTGCACCAATACATGGTGGCACTAATCATGTAAGCTCCTGCAGACTAGCATATTTTTTCTTTCATTGTGTTAATGGAATAACCAAGAGCCACGGTGTACATCACACAGATTGCAAATCAAGGAGAGACTATAAGCATTTTTTCACTCAAGTTCATTTCATCTTATCTCTAAAGGTTCCAACTTTTGAAGTCAATTTTTTTTTTTTTGATACATAGAAGGTAGAGGCGTCCTCTACCTTGTGGTTACATGTAGTTTTAAATTACAACCGTGCCAAAGGCATGGCATGAGAAAGAGCAACAAAGCGAAGCCCAAAAGAAAAAAAGAAAAGAGCCCGGAAGAAGGATTTCTAAACAGGTGTGAGCAGCTTGTTTACCCAGAAATCCACCCCTCCTGTTTGGCGTTTTGATCTATATGACCAAAGCTTGAGGTCCTCTGTGATGTTGCTGAGCAGCTGGCGCTTGGTTAGGGTTTTATTGTTGAAGATCCCCTCGTTCCTCATTTTCCACAGAGCTAGCACACACGCTGCTAGGCAGACTGGCCAGCCCCTCGCCTTCCTTTGCTGATCCACCTTCTGAGCAAAGCTTAGCAGAGAGTTTGAGGCTCTAGCATCAGAAGTCAAAAAATTAGGTCCATCCAAGATACGGAACAATTAATCACTACCTGTGCGTCGTCCTCGTGATCCTCTGCGAGGTAGAGGTGCGGCTCCTAGTGCCGTTCTACCTACCAGTCCGATGCTACCAGAGGGATCTCCAGTACGCCGATTCTTCCTCCTCGTACGGAAAAGAAAAGAATTGATTCTGAAGTGAGAGGGGAAGGGAAAAGAGGATTTGGGGTTGGGGGGCACAAGTCATACCTGTGGAGAGGGTGCTGCCCGCGACGGCGGCGATCGACATTATCGCAGGCGGAACCGGGCTGTGTCATCCTCGATGAACGCTAGGATTCGCGATTGGATGCGGCGTCGAGGAGCCGGAGTGGACCGGGAGAAGGGAGCCGGAGCGGCGGCGAGGTGCTGGTGGCTGGACCGAGAGAAGGGAGCAGCGGCGTGGGAGAGTGAGATGCGGCGGCGAGGCTGGGAGTAACAGAGCTCGACGACGGCGGGAGAGGTGGGAGAAGGGAGAGGCGAACGAAGGCGGCGGCGTGCGTGCTCAGTGTGTGTCCACGACTTCTCCAACGGTCATCCATAACCTGGGCTGAAATTTTGATGGGCTAGAGACCGGTATCACCAAGACTGTTGGCCCATTAGGAAGGGGGAAGAGATGTACTCGGTGAACGCTGCTGTGCTATTTTTTTTCTTTTTTGTTTTTCTTTTTGAGATGAACGCTGCTGTGCTGTACAGTGTACAGTGTACACTGCCTTCTCCTCCTTTCAAAAAACCTATATATATACACTGGCTTCTCCTCCCTATAATTCTCTCCAGTAAATTTGATCTGAGCACTACGTGATCACGCAATTCGGTGGTCATTACTTGGAAAATAACTCGTGAACCGTATATATCAAAAATACATATTCTTTTAGTGACTCATGTTTTTATCTTCGAAAACAATAAGCTTCATATCTAAACAAATATACATTACTATCGGATTTAAATATCAGAATGTTGGATGCATTCTTGCAACACAAAGGAAAAACCGATAAGAATTAGAGACACGCACAGGACCATCGTTCCTGTCTAGTACCATAGTCGCCCACATAGTCGACATAATTACCTGGGACGCAAAAGTTGCACTTTGCTCTAGGTGAGAATCATGATGTTGTCGAGGTTCTCCATGGGAAGCCACCTACGCTCTTGCTCCGTGCAACGGTACATCTTATATTGTTGATCCCAGTAGTCGTAGTAACTGTTGTAGTCTAGCGGCTCCCGGCGGGTAAATATAAGAATTCCGTCACGGGACATGGGCTTGAGGAGGACTACCCGCACTTGCTCCCATAGTGGGTTCATGAGCTGTTGCGTCCATAGGCTACCTCCGCCGTCCAGTGCCCACATATTTAGTGAGGCATATCAGCTGACTGATGTGGATATACTTTCTGGGTACCCACTATTGCTATACACACCCCTACCCAGCCAAAGGTCTGCTTGGTGGCCCATCAAGATTCATGAAGCCCAAGAGGTTGCGGATGTGCCTACAGCCATTATTCTGGAGTACGGTATAATAAATAACAACTTACGCTATGAGATATATGGTTCCCTCCTACTTGTAACCTACTAGGTCACAAACACCTGAGAGCCAGCCTCCTATAAGACTGGGAAGTGTCGTCGAGCTAAGAGACACACATAGACATATCCAATATGTACCACAATAGCCATCAAGACATTTCTGTAAACTCGTCATCAATACAAGATCATACAACTAGGAGTAGGGTGTTACCCTCAGGGGGCCTGAACCTTGGTAAATCACCTTCTCCTTGTCGGCCGATGATACCGTTGACACTCGTTTTTGGCTCAAAAAGGAAGGCAACAAGATGAGCCCAAATAAAAAAAATGTGAACAAAAGTTGTGCATCTTATCGAAACAAAAAACTTTAATTTTTGACCATCTCAATCCGATGAAGTATGCAAATTTTATAGACAAAACAGGACGAAACAGAGGCCAACTAGTACATGTACTAGAGGGGTTCAAAATTTCTGTCAAAACAAGACGAAACAGAGGCCAACTAGTACATGTACTAGCGAGGTTCAGAATTTCGGCCAAACTAGAACGCAAGACAGAGACCAGCTAGTACATGTACTAGCTAGGTTCAGAATTTCGGCCAAACTAAAAGACGAGGCAGAGATGAACTAGTACATGTACTAGTCGCGTTCTGTGAAGGCACGAACAAGATTGACACCTGATCATAAACGAGATCGGTAGACAAACCGTATTGTCTCCGATGAGAAAATATATAAAACAAAAGTTCTTCGTCTTTTAGAGACGAACAACTTTGTCTCCTACGAGATTTTGATCTGAGATTGTTTACTACCTTGGATCTGGAAAATACGGACGGGTCAGAACTGACAGATTCGAATTCGATTCGAACATGTTTTAGTGCGAGCACGATTAAGGATTCAAGATGATTTTGGATGAAACATTACAAAACATAAAAGTTCTTTGTCTTTTCGAGGCGAACAACTTTGTATTGTACGTCATTTTTATTTGACGTTTACTTGCTCGAAATCGACCCGTAAGGTGCAGCTGGTTTTTAGACCGAACAATTTTGGAAAGTTCGGGTCAAACCATCCGAATTATACCAAAACTAGGGTTTTGGACGTGAATCCAAGCCTTTTCTTTGCACGGGAAGTCCAGCCGCCTCTTATATACATGAGGGGTGACGGCCGATTGAACCAACACCAATCGAACAAACACAAACCCTAATTTATCGCGTTCATCTATCTCTCTCTCTCTCTCTTGTACCTTACTTCTCGTTTCTTCGCCGTTCTTCATCAATGGAGGGATGTGGATCCACGAGGCTCCAGGGGCGTTAAGGACGACTTGGAGCATCCAATCGTCGCAGGGTCCTCCGATGGGGTCCCTCCCGAGGAACCGGTGCATCTGGCCTCAAAAGTGCCTGCCGGACTGTCTTGCGTACCGTGCTTCCGGCAGGCCTCCCGCGGTGCGATTTGTGGAGCATCTCCCTCGGCGCCGCGGGTACACGAGGACGTGTTCGTGTGGCGCGTTCGCGCGTCAACACACTTTTTGGCGACTCCGCTGGGGACGAAGCATTGAACGGTCTCCATCCCGTTCTTGCTACGAAGAGAGCGTCATCAAGAGCTGCAGTATACAACAGTATCATGAATCCTCCATCTCCATATGTAGATGCAAATTTCTCTCGTGTTAATGTTGCTAGATCTTTTGATATGAGTACGACATCGGCTATCCCTAGTTCTTACTGTGTGTAAAATCCGATGCAAAGTAATCTCCATGCTTCGACTAATTTTAGCAACTTTCAATATGTATACTCGGATTCTCATGCATCAGCAACCCCCGAAGTACATATGCCAATGAACAACATGGTGAGTTCGGTTAATCAATACGAAACACCCAAGTTTAGAAGTTTTGATAGCATGCAAGCGAGTGTTTCACCTTTTTGTGCCTCAGCAAGTGGCATACAATATGTTCGTTCATCTTTAAATATGTCGATGGATAGGGGAATTGGACATGCAACTACTAGCTATTTGGCCAATCACCCCCAACCATCATATGCTACACATTATGTTACTAATATTTCATCTTCATGTGCAACTAGTGAGCTTCATAATTCGGCTCCACACTTTCAAAGTGACCATGGCCGAATAAGTGAAAATTTAATTGGAACACATGTGCCTTCATCTAATTCTGCCGCATATGGATTGGATAGTTTCATGAAAAAACTTGCAGCTGAATTCAAGAAGATCAATGCTATTCATTTGAGAGCAACAGAAAATCCCCATGATCTAGCTGCAATACAAGCTTTAGAGGCGCTTAAGAAGAGGCGTGAAGAAGAGCATCAACAATTTGAACTCAAATGGTATCCTTCACAGCCACAAAGTTTCGGTAATGCATTGTCGAAAGAAACTAAAAGTATCGGGGGGCAATCTCACCCTGAAGAGCATAGTGCTAACGAATTCACCAAGCCAACTCTTGAGGAATTATCAGATGAACAACGTCGAGGCTATGAAGTACTCAAAAGAAAGCATGATGAGGAGTTCAAGAAGCCTGAGAAGAAACTCAAAGATGAGCATGAAGCATATAGGAAAAAGCTTGAAGAGGAAGATATGCGGATGTTTCTTGCAAATCTTGAGAAGGGCCGTCAAGAAAGTATTACTTCGGTTGGAGAGCTCAAGTTACATACTCCGTGCAACAATCAAAGTGAACCCTCTAATAAATCTAGATAAGATGAAGAAGTTCTGTGAATTGATAGAATCCATGAAGGAAGTGTGAGTGATTTGGAAAGTTTGGTTGCTTCGGTTATTGAAGAATCCGAATCAAACATTACATGTGCCGAATCTATTGAATCAAAAGAAGAAAACTTCATTGACGAAGAGCATGGAAAACTTAGAAAAAGAACCATGCTTGATTTTTTTTTGGAAGTAAGGGATCTTGCATGTTTCCCTATAAGTTTCGTGCCAAAGAGATTAATGAACTTCAAGTGCAAGAAAGCATAGCCGAACCAAGTTCGGTTGACATTGAGCATCAAAGTAATGAGGTACGAGACCTAGAAAATGAAGAAGAAAAGGCGTTGGAAAATCATCTAAAGGCGGGGCAAGATATTTCCCAGGTCATGCAACCATCATGTTCTCCCAACGTCTTCGAAGAGGTATATCCAACAAATAATTTACTTACTTTCCGATTTGGTCAAGACTATATTGTTGATGCATCGATTAGCAAGATTTAGATAAGAAACATTGAAAGACCAATCGAGAAAAGTAATTTATTTGTTAGTGATAAAATTGCTAGAAAAACTATTGGTCAACATATTACAAAATTTAGAGAGACCAATAGTAACAAATTATTACAGCACGAGTTCCCTCCCCCCTGTTTCATTTAAAAATTGTATTTACATGGGTGGCTTTTCTTATATCATACTTGGCTAACATTTGGTCTCAAGTGAGACATGTTTGTTCTAATTATTTTGGTTTCAAAAATATAAAGCCAAGCGTAGAATTTCTTGAGAAAGTCGATTCTATTATGATTGTTTATTGAAAAGCATGGAAGAATCATTGCAAAACTCAAATCATAGCCGAATGGGGTGGTGTCAACTTGAACCATTCGGTTAGTTAACTCAAAAGCCATTCTCGCAACATGGTCGTCTAGTTAATAAAAAGTGTACCTTCAGTTTGAGCATGTGTAATCACATCTTCGATATTTTTCTTAAGAATGATTACATTACGATTCTTGATCACCATGTAGAGCCATCAATACAAGGACAAATATATTGCAAGTTGCATGATTCGTTAGAGCATAGTATTGGCAATTGAAACATGTTTCATCAAATAGTACTATCGGCCGTTGAGAAAGCACGATTGTATTTTGGTGAGGCACATATAGATGACCATTCTATTTCAATTGGTCTTGATAGAAAAACTCTTTTGTATCGGCTACCTCAAGCCGATTCGTTCAAAGATGAGAAGGTACACGATGAACATGGTGAGATCAAGTCTTCAAGAAAAGAAATTATTCAGGAGCACATGAAACATATTCTTGAAGATAGAAATTCTATTGATGCTACACCAATGACATCAGGCACTGGGGGCAACAAGAAAATCCGAAGATTGATGCATGCAAAATCAAGAAGAACAAAGGCCGCTATAAGCACAAGGGTAAGAAATCAAAAGTTACTTTCAGAGAGCTATTAGAGAAATATTAAAAAGATATTGAAACAAAAATTACTTATCGGCCGAGTAGTGCAAAAGCATCACCCCCAAGGCGCAAGTACAATAACCGGTATTGGCGAAAAGAGAAGTTTAATAAAGCAAGTGCATATCCTCCTTTTGGGCCACCAATACAAAGGTCATGAACACCGCCCTATGCTAATTCCTATCCATATTCATCATGGGACATGTATGGTTCATGGGCACATTATCCATATTATTCTAGACCGTCTAACCCAAATTATGCAGCTCCAAATAGATCATCATTGGATCAAAAATCGCATGCCAAAGACCGTTTCAATTAAAAAGAATCAGTTCGGAGCTCAAGGGGAAAGAAGAAGGGGGTCAAGCAGATTTACCAATTGAAAAAGGATGGTCGCAAGTGTGCTATTTCACATTCAGTTTCAAGTAACAAAGAGCCGGTCCAATTGACCTTGACTATTAAAGCCAAAGAGATGAAACAACAAATTGTTGAAGATCAATGTGCAAAATCTGAATGTGCGAAGTTGAAAGTGCCCAAGTTCAAGAAAGAGTTGCCAAAGCAGAAACAAAAAGTATAGTTGGGATGCCCACTCGGCTTATCAAGTTGGCATGAATGAAAATTGCAAAGGTTTAGTGAAGAAGAGTTATAAAATAAGAACATGGCATGGATTCCTAAGGAGAGCCGCAAGGACAAGAATGATGTGCAAGATTCTGTTGTAAGAAAATTTATAGAAGGAAAGAAAGAGAAGACTGAAACTAACAAGCAATTAATTTTTTGGATCATCTTTGAATTGTGCTACTAGTTTATACAGTTGTCTAATTGTTCTTCTTTTTGGATCATGCCATGTGGGGCTAGGCATGACTTCATGAAGCATGTCAAGGTTCCAATTACTGACTACGGAACATTTGAGGTGACCAGTTCAAGTTACCAATGAGGTGGACCAGATGTTTTTCACTGGCCTTGGTTAGAGAAAATTCACATAATTCTACGAGATGGAACCCAGGACGAAGTGCAAGTTCTACCTCGACCATGGTGAGGACTACATCTAGTTCAAGTACAAGAATTCCGACCCTATACACCGTAGGGGAACCGAGTTTCAGGATGAGAACTATCTAGACTAGAGCTAGCTAATGAGAGAAGATGCATGAGCTAGCTACCTACATTAGAGAGCTATCAAGTTCACTTATTTATGTTAATATTAATGTGTTCTGTTGTTGACTGCTAGTTACTAGTAAGTACTACTGCTATTATGTTTCTGATAATGTGCTCTGTTCTATCATATAGTATTGATCATGATCGAATGGAGCAGCTTTTTTTTAATTTGCAGAACCGTAATAGAAGCGAGCGTTCACAAGAACACGCTTCTGGTATATGCCGATATCAAAAGCCTGTCCTTCGTGGCACACGCTTATGGTAACAATTAACTGAAAGCATGTGCGGAAGACACCCTTCCGGTACCAATACCAGCGGCGGGATATCAGAGCGTGCGGGGGCACGATTCTGATGATGGTTTTTTCTGCACGCTTTTGATAGGTTTTATCCTACTAGTGCTAGCTGCAAAAAACACGCGAAGAACTCGACGAACCGAAATTGTGTCCCAATACATTGAACGAACGGTGGCATCAGCAGTGTTCTTCTCGTCGGTCCTCTTCGGCGGGGCGCACCCTCGTGGCCAAGGACCCAAAGCACCCCTCCGGGATGGCCCGTGGTAATACGATGCTGACAAGCTATAGACACTTCTTATTGATCCTAACTTTCCCGTATGATTGAAGCTCCACCACAACATTCAGTCCTTAGTTCCACCGTCAACCAAACAATCATTCGTAAAAAAAAATTAACATAGTAGATAAGAATAATATTTTTTGTTAAAGCTTTGGCAAATTAATCCAGTGGTCATGCAAGAATGAACTTGCCTGAAGACTAAGATAACATGCAGTATATAGCTTTGAGTGACTCGCGAACTTCGATCCTGAAAAAACAACATCACTGTCTAATAAGACGATGTTTCAAAATCAAATTCATGCTACTATGCATAAATGATATGTCCTTGAAAACCCTTCAATTTGATTTGAAATCCTTTTTTTTACCAAATTCCCCAACATAATGGGTTAGAATTATTTCACAAATATTTATAATGAGGAATAGAGTTGAGGTGTTTTTGAATTCAAATAGTTCTTACAATTAATTGTATCACTATTTTCCCATATTATTTAACAACTTTCAAATCATTTGCACTTAAGGATATTTGAATTTTTCAAAAAAAGAAAAGTTTTAAAAACTCAAAACAAACAGTTATATTAAATTTCTCATAAATTTAGGAGTGCGTTGGATATTTTCATTTGAATTTTGGGTGTATATAACACTCTGAAAAATTCATTGATGTTTAACTAAAGTAAGGTTTAATTGGTAATTAGGAAATGACCACACTATCCCCACTGACATGTGGGCCATCCACTTAAGTGGTCAAGCGCGGGTAAGTTGACCTGGCACCACCCGCTAGTCGCTCATTCCCATGTCTCTCTCTCACGCTCGACCCCAATTTCGCACCGCTCTCGCGATAGAAATTGCCGGCACTTCTGTCACCGCCCTCCGGGGTGCTCTGGCTACGTCGATAGCTGCCATTAGGCGCAAAAAACTCCTCTCGCTCTCCTCTCTCTTCCTATCCCAAATGATCTGGTTTCTTCCCCGGACTCGGCCTCATGAAACCCTAATCCCCAAGCTAGGGTTCCGGAGATAGCTTTGTTCGTGGTTCCGTCGTAATGGGCTTCTCTCCGGTGTTGCTGATGGTGGTTCTAGCGCTGCTCTGCGGCCCTGTGGATGTAGCGATGGCTGGTGTCGTCTGCTTATGCAGAAGATGGTGCTGCCATGGCTGATCCTTGCCACGGTGCTGCTCTGCACTGCTCCCATCGTCACTGCCTCGTCGTTCACCCTGCGTTAAGCTTCATGGGTATGTCCTTCTCCTTCTTTTGCTCTCCCTCTCTCTATATATATTCCTTCTCTACACCCTAATCTGTACTTAGGTTTTCTCTTATATCTGCTTGTAACATCCCTGATTTTTGGAGAAATTCAAAAATCACAAAAATTTAAAACTTTTGTTTTCTACTTAAGCAAGCCCTCAAAACCAAATAAAACTCAAACACAAAGGAAACATTATTTGTTATTCCAATGTTATTGGAATTTATAATCTAATATACCTCTATTTTATAAACCCTCAAAATGGTTCTCAAAATAAATATCCATGACTAGTATGTCAAAATATTTAAAAACAGGATCCATTTCATCAACTTTGTTTTACACAAGATTATTTTGTAAGATAATAATATTATTATGTTTTAAAATCTAATATTATATCATAGAGTATTTTGCCAAAAAAAGAAATTTTCTTAAACCAAAAGAGATTTAATAAGCCCTATTTCAAAATAACCTTAAAGTGCCCTTTCTATTTTAAATCATATATGTATGTTCAAAATTTAATTTTGTAGAAAACAACACCTAAATGTTTTCATTTCAAAGAAAGAGTTTACAAAACCAAGGAATTTTGTTTGAGGCCATTTGGAATTTCTATTCGAAAGTTATGATAAAAAATTTGAAAAGGGAAAAGAAATTAAAAGAGAGAGAGAGAGAGGCGCAGCAGCAAAGCAGCCCACCCCTGCTCCCTTTTCTCTGCCCCGAAGCCCAGCCGTAACTGGGCCGAGCCTACTCCCGTCCCTCTCCCTACCTCTCGCCCGCGCACACACCGGCCCATCATCCAGCCCACAGCCCGCAACGCACTCAATCTCTCTTCCTCTCTCTGACGCTGGGACTCACCGTTGATGCATGCAACGACGCACGCCCCACGTCAGCGCTCCTCGACGTTCGCACCCGAGAAGAATCCTTCTCCGTGCCGTCGCGACCCTGCCCCCTCACCCACGCCTCCTGTCCCCATATAAGCTCGGCCTCCATCCACGTCCGAGCCTCTCCCCGCTCGAAAACCCTAATTCCTACCCCGCCGCCTCTCGTTTAGATTCCGGCGAGTAGCCGCCGTCGCGACCATTGGAGGACCTTCGAGAGGACATCATTGCCACCGTCTGAGACCAATCCAGCCCACGCCGCGGACGTCATTGGAATCGCGAAGACAGGAGGATTTTGCCGATGCCCTCGGCGCATCCCGGGAACAACCGCACCGCCGCCATGACCCTTCGTTGTCGGGAAATCACCGCCGCCGCCTCGAGAATCCACCGTCGCCATCGTTCCACTCCACGGGCGAGCACGATGCAAGCACGAGGAGAACCGCCGGGAGGAGCCGCACCCACCTCCGTCTTCGCCAAGGCCGGAGAAGCGCCGGAGCGTCGCCGCCATCCACGCCTGCGAGCTACCGCCGCTGTAGTCCACGTCGGCGGTGAGCACCCCCCGATCCAATCTCGCCCGTACGATCCTCATCCAACGGACACCGTTAGATCAACCACCCGAACCGGTATCAGCCAGTGGGAGAGCGCCACGTGTCTTGCCTCGTCATCGCCGCGTCAGCAACCACGCCAGCGCCACGCAACAGCCCCGTCAGCTTCCCAGCCCAATCAGAATCCGCCACGTTTCCAGCCCGATCTGTTTATTTTTCCGGAATAAAATTAAATCTGGCAGTTTTGCAGAAAACCCCCTGTAACTCAGATATATCATTACTTTTTAACCGTAGATCCAAATTAAGCAATCTTAGACGTTTTGAAAAGCCCTAAAGACGTAGAATCTTTTAGCACTCTCCAAATTTAATTTTTACAAACTTAAATTGGTTCAAATTCAAATATTCTTGTTTGGTCATTTTTGGCATAATTTAAATTCTATAAATTCAAATTTTGTAAATAAAATATTTTTGTAAACCCTAGGCCGTGTACTAACAATACCCAATGCCAAAAATCATAATTGGCTAAGTGTAAAAAAATGTTTCCTTAGAGTTTTGTGCTCTTTTACTATTATGACTTAGTTATTTTCAGTAAAGGTTTTTAATATATTTTTTCCTTAGCTAAATTTCTCTAAGTGCCAACTCTAGACCAGGGACACCAAATAGTAAGACCTTAGGAACTTTTAAAGATTTCTAAGTTAAGTTAAGCCGGTTGGCCTCTTGGTGAAAAACCATTAAGTCTGGTTTGGTGAAGACAATAAAGTGAAGAAAAAGTGCCCCTCTTCATCCTTGGAGTCAAGCTGAAGAAACTACATGAAGAACAATGAAGGACTTAGCCAATAAAACAGACTTCAGAAGCATCTCCAAAGAATTAGAAGCACTTAGAAGAAAATCAAGACGAGAAGACCAGCCACATCTCTCTTTTTCTCTAAGTCTTTTCTCCCCTTTCTTTTATGTTCCATTAGAACTTACGCTATGACTAAGTTAAATCAAGACCAGACCCTAGTTAGTACCAAAACCATCAAATGTTGGAAGTTTCAATGAAGCCACCACACCAAGGAGGAAGCTACAAAGGAGCCTGAAGAATTTTCAAGACCAATCATGTTCGGACTTAGGGTTTGTTTTCCAAGACTTAGAATTTAAGATGATTAGTGTCAAGTTTGTTTTTACCAAGACTTAGGATTTGTTTTCCAAGTGTGATGAGCATTTGACCAAGACATCAACAAGAAGACTTTCATCAAGAAGAACAACTTCAAGCCAACTTCAAGAAGGATACTCTCCCAGAAGATGAAGAAGAATAGGAAGATTTTACAAGTCCTTCCTTTAGGAAACTCTAGAAATCTCTACTACTCTCTTACTCTATGTGACTAAGTCCCTAGAATCCTAGATAGATACTTCAAATGCTTTTCTTCAACTCAATGAGGATTACTACAAGCAAAGCCATTGAAGAAACATGCAAAAGACTTAGACATCAGAAGCCACCCAAGAAGATGGAAGAAGGACTCGAAGAAAACAAGGCAAAGATATATGATATCAATCTTAACAAGATAGAAAAACTTAGTCCAATCACTTGTTTTCTTTTGGTGAAATAACTAAGTGTTAAAAACATTGTCATGTTTCCTTGGTTTAATAAGTGGTGTAATCACCCCTAGTGAAATCTTGGAAATTCCCCTAACAAGTATGGAATCCATCATAGGTTGTTTTCTTCAAACTTAAACTTTAACCAACCCATGCCCTAGTAACTAACCCTATGACATTTTTTCACTAAGTCTTTTCACAAGTTGAATCTTTGTGACTAAATTATTTAAAGCCCTTTTGTAGTGATTGTTGTTTTATATGTTTTCTTCTTGTTTGATTGTTAGCATGCTTGTTTACTTGTTATTGTGTTTTCAATGTATAGATTGTACGGAGAGCAACGTTCCATTTCGTGAAGAGAGAGTTTAACTTCTTCACCAACTTCAAAGGCGAGTAACACACCATCAAATCTCCCATATTTTCACTATGCATTACTAGTGTTTTTGAGTAGTATGCATGATAGGAAATTTTTCTAAGTTATTATTATGCTATGCAAAACCCTAGTAGTGTGTAGCCATCTTTTATCCTTGTTATTTTGCAGACTTAGTGCTTAATAGATGCTTAGCCTTGCTACAAATTTGTTTTACTCAATGTGGTGAAAAATTCTAAGTACTTAATCAATGAAACACCTGGGTGGAATTGGTGATTGCAAGGTTTATGTTGAGTGGCTCCTTGGGGCCATGTCTATGGTGTTTTTTACCTAAGGAGTGCACTTCTGGTTTGCCACCCAGTAACAAAGAGAGTCCTAAGTACCTCCAAGTTTAGAAGCTTCATGTGCAGCCTTAAGACAATAAGCTCTGTCTGGAATGAAGTCGTGAGAGTTAAACTCGTCAGCTTGACAAAAAGATGTAGAAAAATTATAGGTGGAGCGGGTCTTGCAGTAGAGTTGGATTCTCCTTCTAAATTTCTTGTCTCAATTCTCTCCTTTCCTTAATGCACTCAGCGTGTATAGGATGTTTGGGCTAATTGAGGATTAGGGTGAAAGTGCACAACCTCTGCAGAGTCAAAAACTAAGTACTTAGCCGTGTCCCCGGTAATGGACAACTTCGAGCAGCTGGAAAAGGATGGATGGAAGAGTCTCAACATCAAGTTTTCATGAATTAAAATTTGACAAAGGAAAATTTTGTTTTATGGTGCAAACCTTTTGAAAAGATAAAACTATTTTACTAAAGTGTTAGGATAAGATTGCCTTTCTGCAAAAACTAAACTCCACTCAGCCAAATATGCATGTAGTATTAGTCTTGCCATTTATATCCACCATAGTGTTACTTGCCAATACATTAAATTGTATTGACTCCCTTGTGGCTGCATATTCCATATTGTAGATGAATATGAAGACGAGTGGGGTTTCGTTCAGGATCTCGAGTCTATCGCCAACATGTTTTTTGCCTGTGGCACATGAAGATGATGGGTTCAATGTTGTACTATGTTTTCCGTTGTAGTTCTGTTTTCTGCAAGTCTTCTAAGACTATGCAAGTTGTAATACTATTTTGTAAAGACTGGATCATGCGATGTAATAGAATTTGATGCATTTGCATGATATTTCATTTTGTACTGTGGTGCTAGCATTTGATCCAGGGACTAGCACAATAACACAGGTGTCCTTACATTACTTAAATGTGGGAACGCTACACTGCTTCTTCCATGTTTTGCTTAATAATGCGTTAAGTACATTTCTTAGGACTTGTAATTAGAGTAGCTAGGGTAATTACTTAGGTGTTGTCTTTGTTGGTACTTTTAGTGTTAATTAATCCTTCTATGGTAGTGACTATACTAAACTTTCTAGGGGTCAAGCTATATATCTTGCTTAGGTGGATATTTTAGATGCTTGGCTTGTTTGTTGTAGTGTTGTAGATATCTTAATTGCACTAGAATTCTAGGTCTTGTGCTTAAACTCTTAATTGTACTTTATCTGTCAGATAACACTTACTGTAACTAAAATTTGTATGCTTCCCTTAGTGTAATCCTAGTGTTCTCTTCACTGTGATTTACTTCAGTGGCCTAATAAAATTAGAATAGCCATTTCATTTATCTGCACTGTCTACTGAGATGGACTAATTACCTACCTTTAGTCAACAATGTAGTGAATGGTGTAGATGTGTGATCTGCATCATTTGTGACTAGCATGGTTGTTCTGCATCCCCTAGGGTTTATGCTAGTGCCCTAGTGTGCTAATAATTGTAAATCTTAAATGATTTCCTTCGCTTTCTTCCCATGTGCCTCCCCTTGGCCTTCTCTGTCATCCTTGTAACATGCTTCCTTGTGAAGCTTGGCTACAAAATGCATTTTCTCTCATTGTCCCTGGTGTTATGTGCTTAGTGAAGTGCTAGGAGCATTTTCGTAGGGGTGTGCATGATGACGCCTATAGTGTGGAGTGTACACTTGCATAATCCTTTTTAATCATTTCATGTGCTCCTAATAAACCTCTAAGCCTAGCTATGACAACTACTCCATATGGTAGCTTAGCTTAGCTCAAGAACTCTGATAAGACCAAGCTTCTTGTGGTTTATCCTGCTCCTCCTACCTTCTTGACGTAATTCATACTTATAAGAATAGAACTTGCAGTGAAAGTGTTGTATGTTGTGATTGTGTGTGTTATCACTTCCTAGCGCCTATGATGTCATATTTATAGTGTTCTTGTTGTAATTCTGGTCTTGACACGAGGATAATTGCATGTTGTTGTGTAAGATGCTTCCATCTGGGTTCTCTGGCACTAGTTTCAATCATTGGAGGTGGTTGCCTGAAGGGAATGTTGTTATACTATTCTTTGTTTATGATGAATATTTATTTCTCATGCTAGAATTGTATTAACCGGAAACGTTGATACATATGTGTTTAATAAACAAACAATGGTTCCTAGTAAAGCCTCTCGTTTAACTATCTCGTTGATTAACTGATGATCAAGGTTTCCTGATCATGAACATTGGATGTTGTTGATGGCGGGGTCATGTCATTAGAAGAATGATGTGATTAACGTAGACCCAAATTAAGTATAACAATACAATCAAGTCATTTAGTTTATATTGTTATATCTTGCATACGAAGTAACCTTATTCCTTAGACCATAAGATCATGTCAATCACTAATACCGGAAGGGTGCTTTTATGACATCAAACATCACACCATAACAGATTGACTATAAAGGTGGCGTTAGGTATTCGGAAAGTGTTACTTGAGGCTCATGGATCAAGAGTGGGATTTGTCCATCCAAAATGACGGAGAGATATACGCTGGGCCCTCTCGGTGATATCACATTGGCACCGCTTTCAAGCACGTGACTAGGTCACAAGAATGTCATATCACCGAACGAGTAAAAGAGTATTTATTAGTAACGAGATAATGGTTCACACGATCACAAGATTCATCGTTGAATATGTAGGAGTCATCACAGATCTCCAGATTCCGTTGTTGATTATTGATCGGAGAGTTGTCTCGATCATGTCTATATTATTCGCGAACCGTAGGGTGACACACTTAAGGTTTGATGACGCATTTGAGAGGATACGGAATATCGAACAATAGTTTGGACAACATCGGAATTGTTTCGGGTAAATTTCAAATAGTTCAAGGGGTTTTCCATCAAATGGTTGTTAATAGAATTAACAAACGATTCAAGGGGATATATGCAAATGTTTCTTAATTAGGGCACCATCTAAATCCGTTGAACGACACTGTATGAATTATGGTTTGGAAACAAGCCTAAGCTGTCACTTTTAAAAGTTTGGGGATGTGATGTTTATGTGAAGAAGCTTCAACCTGATAAACTCGAACCCAAAGCGGAAAATGCGTCTTCATACGATAACCTAAAGAAACAATTGGGTACACCTTCTATCACAAATTCGAAGGCAAGATTTTCGTTCCAAGAATGAATCCTTTCTAGAGAAGGAGTTCTCTCGAAAGGTGTGAATAGTAGGAAGGTAGAACTCGACGAGGTTACTGAACCTTCTCTTCTTGGAATGGCGAGTAGCATAGCACCGGAAGTTGTTCCAGTGCCGAATCTGCCAGTTGAAGAGGGAATTATTTATCAAGATCATGAAACTCCAGAAGAGGAAACTACCGTACCTCGCAGGTTAACTAGTGAACGTACAGCTCCTAAAGTGTATGGGAATCCCGTCTTAAATTTCATGGTAGATGAAGTGATGACCCTGTGACGTATGATGAAGCGATGATGAGCCCAGATTCCAACAAATGGCTAGAATCCATGAAATCCGAAATAGGATCCATGTACGAAAACCATGTTTGGACCTTGGTGTACTTACCCAACGACCGCAAGGCCGTTGAGAACAAATGGATAATTAAAAACAAAACTGACACTGATGGTAAGGTGACTGTCGATTTGTCGCAAAAGGTTTCCGACAAATTCAAGTTGTTGACTACGATGAAACTTTC
Source organism: Alopecurus myosuroides (assembly GCA_028641055.1). Taxonomy (NCBI): domain Eukaryota; kingdom Viridiplantae; phylum Streptophyta; class Magnoliopsida; order Poales; family Poaceae; genus Alopecurus; species Alopecurus myosuroides. The sequence continues at coordinate 48,144,423 of CM054059.1, read as the reverse complement.
TCACCAGTAGCGATGCTAAAGTCAGTTAGGACTATGTTAGCAGTTGCTGCATTTTTCAATTATGAAATCTGGCAGATAGTTTTCAAAACATCGTTCCTTAATGGTTGTGTTCATCCTAAGGATGCTGACAAGGTGTGAAAACTTCAACGTTCTATTTATGGACTGAAGCAAGCATCCCGGAGTTGGAACCTCCATTTTCATAAGGTGATCAAAGATTTTGGATTTGTCCAAACATACGGAGAAGTTTGTATCTACAAGAAAGTGAGTGGGGGCTCTGTAGCATTTCTATTCATATATGTGGATGACATGTTGTTGAATTGAAATGATATAGAACTTTTGAAATGTGTAAGGTTATTTGAACAGTAGTTTTTCGATGAAAGACCTCGGTGAAGCAGCTTATATATTAGGCATCAAAATCTACAGGGATAGATCAAGATGCTTAATTGGACTTTCGCAAAGTACATACCCTAATAAGATTTTGAAGACGTTCAGAATGGAAGAAAGTAAGAAGGGGTTCTTACCAATGTTGCAAGGAAATACGTTGAGTAAGACTCAAATTCCAACTATAGCAGAAGGTAGAGAGATAATGAATACGATTCCCTATGCTTCATACATAGGTTCTATCATGTATGCTATGCTATGTACAAGAACAGATGTGGCACATGCTATTAATTTGAATAGCATGTACCAATCCGATCCAGGTTTGGAACACTGGACGGCGGTCAAGAATATCTTTAAGTGCTTAAGAAGAACTATGGATATGTTTCTCGTGTATGGCGGTGAAGAAGAGCTCGTCGCAAGATGTTACGTCGATGCTAGCTTCGACACCGATCCGGATGACTCTAAGTCAAAATACGGGCACGCATTTATTACGAATGGAGGAGCAGTAAGCTGGAGGAGTTCCAAGAAATATGTGCCAGCGGGATCATCAAGAGAAGCAGAATATGTTGCTACCTCGGAGGCGGCGCAGGAAGCAGTTTGGATGAAGGAGTTCATATCTGAACTATGTGTGGTTCCAAGTGCGTTGGATCCGATGGTCATCTATTGTGACAACAATGGTGCCATAGCCAATGCTGAAGAACTAAGGTCTCACAATTATTCCAAGCATATCAAGCGCTATTTTCACTCCATCCGTGAGCATGTCAAGGATGGAGATGTCAAGATTTGCAAAGTACACACGAATCAGAATGTGGCAGATCCGTTGACTAAAACTCTCCCAAAGGCAAAACATGATAAACACCAGAAATCCATGGGTCTTAGATTCATTAGTATGTAATATAGATTACTTCCCCTAGTGCAAGTGGGAGACTTAACGGAATATGCCCGAGAGGCAATAATAAAATTATTATTATATTATTCCGTGTTTAACCGGAAACATTGATACATGTGTTTAATAAACAAATAATGGTTCCTAGTAAAGCCTCTTGTTTAACTATATCGTTGATTAACTGACGATCAAGTTTTCTTGATCATGAACATTGGATGTTGTTGATAACGGGGTCATGTCATTAGAAGAATCATGTGATGAACATAGACCCAAATTAAGTATAACAATACGATCAAGTCATTTAGTTTATATTGTTATATCTTTCATACGAAGGGTGCTTTAATGACATCAAACGTCACGTCGTAACAGGGTGACTACAAAGGTGGCATTAGGTATTCGGAAAGTGTTAGTTGAGGCTCATGGATCATGACTGGGATTTGTCCATCCAAAGTGACGGAGAGATATACTATGGGCCCTCTCGGTGATATCACATTGACACCGCTTGCAAGCACGTGACTAGGTCACAAGAATGTCATATCACAGAACAAGTAAAAGAGTACTTGTCGGTAAGGAGATAGAACAAGGTATGGTTGATACCGATGATCGGATCTTGGACAAATAAAATATCGCGAGACAAAGGAAATTAGTTATGACGTTGATGGTTCACACGATCACAAGATTCATCGTTGAATATATAGGAGTCATCACGAATCTCCAGATCACGCTGTTGATTATTGACCGGAGAGATGTATATTATTAGCGAACCGTAGGGTGACACACTTAAGGTTCTATGACGCATTTGAGAGGATACGGAATAACGAAGTATAGTTTGGACAACACCGGAATTGTTTCGGGTAAATTTGAAATAGTTCAAGGGGTTTTCCATTGAATCATTGTTAATAGAATTAACAAATGATTCGGGGGGTTATGTGCAATTGTTTGTTAATAGAATTAACAAATATTAATTCAAAGAAATAAAAGCTGTTTATTTATTTAATAAAGAAAAACCTTGGATTTTCTAAGTGGGAAATTATGGGAAAATGAGTGGGTGTGAGTGGACTGTCCACTCACATAAAGAGGGGAAGAGGTGGGGCACCATGTGCTTGGCCGCACCCCCTCCCTTGGGCTGCCTCCCCCTCCCCTATAAAAGGAGGGTGAGATCTCCCTCTTAAACACACACTTGTCCCACCTCCATTCTCTCCACCCTCTTCTCCATTCCATGGTCATTCGCTTGGCGAAGCCCTGACCATGGGATTCTTTACCACACCACATCCTCGTGCTGCTGGAGTTCCAGGGGATCCTCTACTTCTGCTGCCCGCCTGGATCGAGGGAACGGAGGTCGCCATCGAGTTGAACGTGTGGCCGCACCGCCGGATTGCGATGCACATATTCTCGGTCTTAAGATCGACGTGAGTACGACTACGCCAACAACGAGATTTGATCTTGTACCGCTTAGAGTCTTCGAGGGTATGTTTTCCTAAGATCATTTCTCCTTGTTGCTTTCATCTCCTAGATTAGATCTTTGGCCCTTCGGGTGTCTTTCGCATAGGAATTTTTTTGTTTTCTATTCAACGAACCCTATATTGCCTCCTTCCTTGACTGCGCCATGTGATCTAATGGATGTATCTATGGTTGTTATATATCTATGAGAGAAATATCTACTCCCCTGCGCTCGGAACTTGTTGGTACTGGACTTGGCTTGATTCTAGGCCTCTATCACATGTAATCCATGTCGGTACGTGATATTGCAGGCTATTGGGCCCTGGACTATATAGTGTCCATATCGGTTCCAATACATGTTTGAATTTGAATTTCGGTTTCCAATTTGAAATGGCTAGGCGAGGGGTTTCTTATTGCCATTGCATGTACCCTATTTTCTTTGTACTTTTCTTAACTTGATGTTTCCATCCATGTGCATGCTTCCTTTGCTATTGTCATTCTTTGTATTGTAGCTTGTCTATTTACGGCTCACATTTCTTGTCACTTGTATTCCTATCCTTGTTGTTGCCATGTACACTTTGTATCTTTCAATTGAGATGATGTGATACACTCATGAGGCTTTCATCCAAGTTTGGGTGGTCAGTGCCAATTGGCCTAGGTTCCATTGGCCAAGTGTTTGCATTTTGAAATGCATTGTTGTTGCTCTCTTCACTATGGTTTCCACTTTCTATAACTTGGCTTTCAAATATCCGCCTTTGAACTTCCTGGTATTAGCCTTCAAACAGGAAAATGCCACACTTCAAGGTGCTACAAACATTCCCTAACCAAAATGCTTCTGTCTTTGCTTGGGTTTAGGTACTGAAAATCAACTCGAAGGCTTGAAGAGTTAGAAAAGGTTTGGAATAGGACTTTGTAATTTTCCTTTTTATGCAATATATTTCACTTGTAATATCCTTTTGTATCAGAAAGTTAAACATGAAATAAAATGTGTGCTTTGAATCCAATTCAATATCTCTTGACTATTTCAAATTTCGGTTTGAAATTTCTTAAGAGTTTGTGAAGAATGATTTAATTAAAATAATGTGAATCAAATTTGAACTCTCATCTTCAATTCTTGCGCAAGAGTGTTGGTTTAGAAAAGAGAAGTAATAAGTGAACCTCTAGTGTAAGACATCAAATCCAACACTAGGGTTTTGTTTGAAAACAAAACCAAAAAATGAGAAGTGAAATCAATTACCCTCGACTAAATGTATGCGACTTGTTTCCAAATCCTACAATATGTCGACAACTGACTTCACATCACACCTTGCACAAAAGTCTGGGTCGGGCACGACGCCGTCCTCCAATGACTCATCAACTCGGGATGCACTACTCTCCTCCGGCAACTCGCTTTTAGACTATTCTGAATCTTATGAGTCATCCTCCGGTAAGGAGAGGGCCTTGTTGTTATTGGTTCTCTTCTTCACCTATCCGGGAAGAGCAATTACTGGCGGTGGCTCATCTTTTTTATTGTCTACTATGCCTTTTCCAAAGCACAATTGTCGAGTCATTGACTCGGCAGATCCCTCATATGGGATACTAGGATTTTTAGATTAGGATGTACGCTGGTGATCTTGACGGCTAACAAAGAGGCAAGGTTTACCCAGGTTCAGACCCCTCGTAGAGGTAAAACCCTTACTCCTGATTTTCTGACATGTATTATGATGAGTTAGTTGATCTGTGCCATGATGAAGCGTACGGGGGTGTCTCCCATGTATTGTCTAGTCTATCCTTGCGTCTAGTTGTGGCTTGTCTTTTCTCTCCTCCCTCCTGGCTTTATATACGTCGCCAGGAGGGGTTTACATGAGTCCTAGTAGACTACGAATAGGAGTTCTTATCTTGTCCTTCAAGAAATCGACTATGTCTTCTTGGACCAGGATGGGCCTTCGAGTGCTCTTCGTAATGTAGCAGCGGGTAGGCTCAAGTAGAGGACATGGGAGTGTCCCCACGTCACTAGCCCCCGAGTTTCTAGTCGACTCTTTTGAGTCGGGTAGAGACTCAAGGACAAGCTTCGATTCTGAAGAGTAGTTGATAATTTGGCGGGTCTTTGGAAGTCGATAATTCGTTGAGTCCGAAGGACCTGATAATCGTCGAGTCTGGAGGACCCAATAAGTCGTGTAGTTGAAGATATTCTCAATTTGGAGACCCGTGACTCGGAAGTTCACAGAGCTTGACGATGTATGGATCATGCTGTGAGGATGTATGGATCCTGTTGTGAGGATGTATGGATCATGTAGTGAGGATGTATGTATCTTGTTGTGAGGACTCACATATGATGTCAGGAGATATGTTATTTTTAGCAATTTGTAAAGGGATGTGGCTCAGCCGCTTGGTTCACTCGACGGATTGGGACCAACTATTTGCACTCAGGCGCAAACAGTACTGACCTATACACAAATTCTAGTCCCCAGGCTCGAATCCGGATAGGTGATTGTTGTGACTCCTGTCGCGGAGGACTTACCTAGTCGAGCTTAACCTTTGAATGGGTACCTAGCGCGTACGCTAGGATTTTTAATCAAGATGTCGGCATGGAAATTACCGGGGAATGCAGCATGAGTGCGATTCCTGGGCCCAAAAGACGGATCCTTGGGTCTTACCTTCACGCTTGAAAAACGTGGCATCCAGGCGTGCTGCGGTGGCAATATGACCCGGGAGTCGAGATATTTTGTGTCGCGCCGAGTATCGGAGTCGCGATGCCTTCAGTGATGATTATGGCGAGTGCCTTTTTGTGTAGTGGAGCCGCGATATTTTCGGCGATGATTGTGGCGAGTGCCTTTTTGTTTGAAGATTTCAACGAAAATAAGCCTGTTGGCTGACTTTTGTGTGATGTCACGGTGCATTGAGCACTCGCTATGCATCCCGATGGGACGTGGCGAGAAGTGTCAGAGACTAGACGTGACAGAGTGGACATAGTGGAGATGTACTTGACACGGCGGACAGAGTAGACGCGGTGGAGATGTACTCGACACGGCGGATGGAGTCGACGAGAAGGTCGTGTAGTTGACGCGGACGCGGCGGAGTCGACGCGGTGGAGATGTACTCGACACGGTGGATGGAGTCGACGAGGAGGTTGTGTAGTTGACGCGGCGGACGGAGTCAAAGAGGTTGATATGTACTCGACACAGCGGACTGAGTCGACGAGGAGGTCGTGTAATTGACGAAGCGGATAGAGTCAATGCGGTGGAGATGTACTCGACACAGCGTACGGAGTCAACGAGGAGGTCGTGTAGTTGACGCGGAGGACGGAGTCGACGAGGAGGTCGTGTAGTTGACGCGACGGATAGAGTCGACGCGGTGGAGATTTACTTGACATGGCGGACTGAGTCGACGAGGAGGTCGTGTAGTTGACGAGGCGGACGCAGTTGACAAGGCGGATACATTCTACGCGGTGGAGATGTAATCGACACGGAGACAGAGTCGACGAGGAGGTCCTGTAGTTGACGTGGGCGCGGTGGAGATATAATCGACACGGCGATAGAGTCGGCGATGAGGTTGCGTATTTGACGCCGACGCGGCGGAGTTGACGCGGTGGAGATGTACTCGACATGGCGACGGAGTCGACAAGGAGGCCATGTAGTTGAACTGTATATGTGGCTGCAACGCTCAGCCCCCGAGTCCACACAAGAAGATGGACCTAAAAAGTCTTCAAGATATCTCATTTCACGAATAGGCCCGCGTGGTCATATGCGTCCCATCGAGACGGACAAGTTTGATGTTTTGCTTTTCTTCATCCGAATTAATATGCAGTTTGTACTATCACAACAAGAAACTCCTCGGGTACGCGGCCAACGTGTCAGATACTTTCGACTTGGTAGCACGTCGAGTGTGCGCATAGCGCTCGTCGGTTGCGCGACCAAACATCAGTCTCTTTTTTCTACTGCCATTCAGTTAAATAAGCAGCCAAATCAAAGCGCGTCGACTCCGTCCGCCGTGTCGAGTACATCTCGGTGCCCTAGTTCCTTGCACAACTTCCATCTTGTTTGGTTACCTTTTTGGGATCTTTTAGGCTTTGCATATCTATTTCCCTTCTTACTACTACCACCGTTCTCAAACCATGCCTTGCATCTCCTTTGTTTTGGCGGGACCGATTTTCTTTTCGTTAAGGGAGGACACAAGGTAAATTCAACTTCCATGTCAGGCCACCGAGATGGGTCTATAAGTGCTAGAATTGGAGTTTCATACGCAGTCTTGTATTTTTCTACTGGGTAATATTCATACAAATATGGGAACATGTTTAGCTTCGGTTTGGATGCCAAGAAAAGTATGGCATGCGCACATGGTTTCCTAGTGTGTTGCCACTCAAGGAAAGTGCAGTTATGCCTTTCAATGTTAACAACATGCCTCCTTCCAGTCTTGGTATCTCTAACTTCAGCGCCCCACACTGAAGATTTTTCAATAGACAAATGTGCAATATTTCTGGTCCTATTGACCACCTGTTGTACAACTGCAGGAATCTTATCCCTTTGCAGACACTCACCAATACTTATTCTTAATTCCCACAATCGCATGAGCATAATCGTGATTTTGTCAACCATATCATGCACATGCAAGTCTTTTAACTACTTCATGTTGTTATTAAATTTTTTTGCCAAGTTCTTGTTGATATGATTGTTGGAGGTATGCCCTAGAGACAATAATATTCAGTTATTATTCTATCTCCAAGGTCAGAATTAAGTTTATGCCAACATTCTACAACCACTATAACACTTGAAAAGTGAGTTTTCATAGGAAAATCTTTGTGCGGGTGTGAAGACATAAACAAACAAGTGTTGCTAATATTGTCTCTAAGATTAGCTTATGGTTTTGAGACGATCATATTTTCCTGATCGTGGACTTTGATAAAAGTCAAGAAAAACATAAGAGTTTGTTGTCAAGGAAACAATAGTACCGAATCGACACAAGTGTATGTTGCTGCTAAAAGAGACAAAACAATCATAATGTATTTTAGCAAATTCATATGAAGTTAACACTGACTATAATTCCTATACTATGACAATATATAGTGACCACAAGATCAAAAGTTATACTTCAATATCATCAACCGTCTTGCCGTAACTGGGGATTATAACGGTGATATCTGGGTATGACCTAGAAATTGTAATGGAACTGAGATCATTCAAAACTAGTACTTAACTCATATAGACGATAGAGAGATACATTTTCTGGGCCCTCTCAGTATCACCGATGACATATCGTTTGGCCATACATACTGTGATTTATCACAAGGACATCGGGAATATGGATGAAAAAAAAGAACGATATCGTTCAACGAGTTTTATGTGTCATGATCAAAGAGTTTTATCAGACCAAATCACATAGTCCGAACTCATGATATCCTTGGTATCATGAAGTTAAGATAAGTGCAATGAGTTACTTATAAGGTTTCCTCGTTCTTCGGGAACACACCCGAGCTAGCATGGACGTACACGGTCCCGTTGTTGGTTATTGTTGGTAAGTTCCCAAACATGTATGTGTGTTATCGAGGCTTTACATGTCACGCGCTTAAGCCATTCCAACCTTTTATTGAGATAAATAATATGTTTTTATTGGTTTTTTGAATTTTAGATGTCGTTACGATGTCACAGAAACAAATCCAGTATCAATCAAAGTGGTTTAGGGGAAGTTTCTATAAGAGAGAAATTATGCCGGTGCTAGGCAGAATTTATATGAGAGGTAACGGAGGACATGAGATGTCCCGGGGTGTTACAAGTGTGTTTATAACATTGTTAGATAATATCAATGATTTTATCTATAGGGGTCAAGTGGTTCCAGATGAGTTTCGGGGACTTTTCATATAAGGAAGAAGTGCCGGGAGGGAGCATATTTCCTCCTCATGGTCGAACCCTATTTTAGGGGGATGCCAGATGGGCCCCAGTGGGTTCACAAGTTGGTACTCATCGTCCTAGTATTTTTATGAATTTTATTGGAGAGAAAAAGAGAAAAGAAAAAGGAAGGGAGACATGAGGTGGAAGAGGACTCCACCTCCCAATCCAACTTGGGCTAGGAGGCGTGGTGCGGCTAATACATGCAAGTCCACAGGTTCGTTAAAGAATAATTTCATGGAAATATGATCTCTCGATTTATATCGATCCCATGAAGAGATGACCTGGTAAAATGTATTTAAGGCTGCCTTTGTCACACACAAGGAGTCAAACTTATGTGAATTCACTCACAAAAATATTAATTCGTTTAGACCTGCGGAAAACAGAGAGTGAGTTGTGTGGAAATGAAATGGAATAACTTACTAATAATAAATAACTAAAAGAAATAAATATTGTAAAGTTATATTGTATTTCTTATGGATGAAGTAGGCGCGAAGAGATTTCTGGTTCATGGTTCTTGTGAATGTGCTTGATGGAGGTAGAGGATATGTGATATATATTCTCCTCTATTGAATAGTCGATAGGCGAGTCATCCTGAAATAGTTAAACGTCCCCATGCCTGGCTCTGTTTATCTCTATTGTCCTGCTTCCCTGTTCCATTGCCATGGCCATGTCAACTATTTAAAACCAATAGGTTAGACCAATGCATTAAGTTCGATAGCTTCTTGTCGAATCTCTGACTCTACAAATCCCTTAGGTGACCCTATCGGGTTTCGACTAGGAGAATTCATGAGCGCTGGTGGAATCGTCGGCTAGACAGGGGGCGAGATTTACCCAGGTTTGGGGCCCTCGTAGAGGTAAAACCCTTACTCCTGCCTCTTGTCGATCTGTATTGATGGAAAGATCGGTTACAATGGTGGTGCTCGAATCGAGAGTAAGGTCTCGAGTTCAAGATTTCGATGGTGAGGTGTTGCTTGCCCCTCTCCCGGGGGGCTCTCCTGGCCTTATATAGATGGCCAGGTCTCGAATCCTACCCAGAAAGGACTCGAATTCTAACTAGGTCGGTTACATGTTTCCTATCTTAACCCGCAAGTTAGTGCGGGTGGGCTTCACGTGGGCCTTCTGGAGTACTCCAAGGGCTCCTCTTCTTGGGCCTTTAACCTTGGGTCTGAGAGGGGGTGTCCTTATTCGCAGGGTCCAGGATCTATATCTTCGTCAGTAGCCCCCGAGCGTTTGCTCGAGTGGGATTTTTCCAGTCGAGTAGACGGTCAAACCTTTCTTGATCTTCCTTTCTTATGGATAACCAGCTTGGTTGTTTCCTGTTTAAAGGGTGTGTTCCCTGTGCAACGAGTCTTCATGCTCGAGTGTCGAGCAGCATAGGTGCCTGTTTTTGCGGCTTTTATCGCAGAAGGATGTGGCACAGTAGCTTGGCTCTCCCGAAAGATCAGGGCCAATTAATTGCGACTAGGGCAAAAACATTCCTGGCCTACACAGATTCGAGACCTCCGACTCGAACCCGGTAAGGTGATTGTTGCGACTGAGCCGTTGTGGACTTATCGAGTCGAACTTAACCTATGGGGGTACCCGGCGCGTCCGCTAGGATTTTTCTTCGTGTTGTTGACACGGAATCATACCGGAGGACGCAGCTTTCGAGTGCGATTCCAGGCCCTTAAGAGAGATCTTTTTGGGTCTTACCTTCATATTCGAAGAATATGGCATCGGGATGTGCCTAGTCGGCTGAACAATCCAGGTTTTTATGATGTAAAAATATCATGTGTGAAAAGAGGTAGGTTCTGCCTACCCGAGTGATTTTTTGAGCTTTATACGAAAGAATTTTCGTGCTGAGGAAAGTTATGCCCATATGAAAGAGTTTTCATGTTTGGAATGTCATGCCCGTACGAAAGAGTTTTCGTGTATAGGGTATTTCTCTCTTGTTTTAAAGAGGTTTTGCTCCATGATTTGTTCACAAAAGGATCGCCTTTATTCGAAGGAATTTCGTACGAAGCTGTTTTCGTGTTTGAATTTTCCACTCGAAGATTCTTGAGTTTGATGAGGCGTGCCATGACGTCATGGCGCACTTTTCTCCTCCTGATGGGACGTGACGGAGTGGTAGCAGATGGGCTGGCCCACCCAGTCAGCTTTTTGACCGGGAAACGAAACGCCGCTCCCGGTTTTTACGCGAACGGTGCAGTAAATGCGCACGATCTTCTGTTAAGATCGTGGCACGGAACAGCGTTCACCGTCTCTTCGTTTCATCTTCACACGTGGTGGCTGCGATAAGCGCCACGTAGCGCATCGAATGGCTGGGACTGATCTGCTCCGTGTATAAGTACGGGACTTAGCACTACGGTAAAATTTTCCCAGCCTTTGTCTTCAATCCATCTCCTTCCTCGTGCCCATCTTCTTCCTCGTGCTCAAGCTCGCGCTGTCAACCATGGCTGGAGGCAAAAGACGTGGCGCTGCCACTTCCGCATCCGGAGAAGTCTCCGCGCAACCTGCGCCCCGAGCTGGCGACTGGCGTTCGCCCAATACCACCGCGAAGAGCATCAAAGAGATGCAGCGGGAGGGGCTGCTGCCGGCGGAAGCTGAGAAGCGGGTGCACCTCGGGAAGAAATAAGAGGTACCAAACCCGCAGTCGAACGAGCGCGTGGTCTTCGCGGACCACGTGTCTCGGGGTCTCTCCTTCCCTCTCCATCCTTTCCTAGTCGGGTTGCTGTATGTCTATGGCATACAGCTTCACGATCTTCCTCCGAACGCGGTGCAACATATATCGTGCTTCATCGTGTTCTGCGAATGCTTCCTTGGCATTCGCCCACATTGGGCGCTCTGGAAGGCCCTCTTCAAAGTTCGGATCTTCCGCGAGAAATCGCGGGTAGACTCCGAGCCTGGCGAGCCGCTACGCATAGGTGGCTTTGGGATCCAAGCGCGACTGGAGAGCAGCTACTTTAGTATGCACTTCATGGACTCCGCCCAAGGCTGGCGGAAAAAATGGTTTTACGGCATCGACAATAGCTCGGGTGGGATCGTAGAATTCCACCCGTTCGCTGTTTTGAAGAGGCGGAAGTCCTGGGCGCACAAACTGTCAGCCGAAGAAACTCAGGTCGTTACAACCCTACTCGCAAGGGTGTCCGCTCTCCGGGATCAAACTGCTGGAGTTGTGCTCAACGGGCTGCACCTGGCGAGTATTTTTCCGAAGCGCAGGATCCAACCTCTGCAGCAAAGGCCTTCCACCATGTGGGAATACCAAGGCTCTGAGGATCCTAGCCGAGTGAGCCGCGAGGAGCTTTCGAACGTTGAGTTCGAGAAGAAAATCGCGGCTATCACTAGCTTGAAGGTGGGAGAGAAGTTCCCCGACTGTAGAGTCGAAGCCTTCGACGCTTCGAAACCTCCACCAGCCGCGGTTAGTTTACCCTTCTTGTCTAACGTTATTTTCTTCCTTGTTCTGAGCTTTAGTCGATTGAATTTTTTCTTGCCTCCTTCTGCCTTCTTTGTAGAGTCTAGCAGTGGCGAACTGCTACCCGCCAGTTGCGGGAGAGGACGCCTCGGAGTTATTGGCGAGTCACCTGGACGGTTTAGCCGATACCAGTGTCGCCGATGCTTCTTCAAGCTCCGAGGACGATTCTTCGGATGGTGCAGAGGGCTCGAATGGCGGCCTCCATCTCCACAAGCGTCGTCGGGTGGATGATAACGAGGCTACTTCCAAGGATAACTCCTTGGAAGAATCGCCTGGGAAGGCTCCTATCTCCGCGACTCCACTTCGCTCACTCGCCCCTTCCCCTTCATTCCCAGTAATCGCACCCGCTTGGAACGCGGATTTGCTGGATGAAGATGAAGACGATGAGTAAGTTCTTTTCCTCGTTCTTAATCAAACTTTTTTCTATGCACCTATGTTGATGTTTATTTGCTGCAGTCTGCAAACCATCAGTCCTCGCAGGTACGCTTCTTCCGTTCCTCCCGAAAATAGGAATAGAGCAGGAGCTGCGGGTGATACTCCCACTGATGGCACCGTCCAGAATTCTCCCAGCGCAGCCCCCCATGCGGCGACTGTGGAACGTGAGGCTCCTAGTTTTGCCGCCAGGACTTCAGCTTCGAAAGAGGTGACGGACAGCTCCGCAGATCCCCTCTCCCGCGCCACGGGCCAGGTAAACTTTGCCATTTGTCATGATATTTTTATCGGGTCCACGACAGTGCTCCCGATGGGAGTAGCCCCCGAGGCTGTAGTCGATCGCGTGCGGTCGGCTACAGGCTCAAAGTCTTGTCTTTTTCTTCTTCTTGATTTTATCGGGTGCACGGCAGTGCTCCCGATGGGTGTAGCCCCCGAGGCTGTAGTCGATTGAATTTAATCGGGTACAGGCTCCAATTTATATCTTCTAATTCTTCTACCTATGTACTTTTGTAGTCGCTCGTTGACTCTCTTGCGGCGATTGGCCGCCGAGTTGTTCTTGCCGAGTCGGAATGTGAGTCGCTTCAATCAGACCGCAGTCGACTCTGCACCGAGAACGAGCTTCTTAAGAGTAAGTCTTATCATCTTTTCTTGTTCTTATTCTTTCCTTAATTCTTGATTTCTGACAAGTGTCACTACGCAGCTCGACTCGAATTTTCGGAGTCCGAGAAGGGCAGTCTCTCTGAGCGGGTAACCACTCAGGAGGCTGATCTGACGGCCATCCGACAAGAACTGGAGACCTCCCGCATGCGATCGGAGGATCTTGAAAGGCAACTCGCGGATGCGCTGAAAACTCTAAAGGATCAAGAGGATGCTGGCAATAAGGCCGATGCTGACCTTGTCACGTTCCTCCGTCCCCTTGCTGAGCGTCTCGCGGGTAAGTGATTTAAGCTCTCGCGATTTCATCTTTTATCCCACTGATCTTGCCAAGTCTTGACATTCTTTTCTTTTGCAGGTCTTCTGGATGTTCCTCTGGAGATCCCTGGGATCCAACGGGTAGACGTGCTAACCGACACTCTTGCTCAACTCAAGAGGCACGCCGAAGGAGTTTGCTCCTTGATTGGCGATGCCACTCACGTGTTGACGCAACTGCACGGTCGCTTCCTCGCCAACGCTGCACCTCCATCTGTGCTAGACGACTTGTTGAAGATCTTTTCGAAGAGCAATCTCTTGGATGCCTACGCGGTTGCCCAGTCGGAGTCTGGCGCAAAGACTGCGATCCAGTTCGCGCTGGCGCATGGAGTCACCGGTTTGGAGGAAGCCTACTCGGCTCTTCCAGTCGACCCCTCCACGGGCAAAAAGGTACTGCTCTCTAGTTTTGGCGAGCAAGCCGCCATCCTTGCTCGGAAGCTGTCTGAGCTATTTGCTCGACTCACAGGAGGGGCGACTGCCGCTAGCGGGAGCACCACTGTAGCTTCGTAGTTTTGTATTTCTTTTCCGTATTGTCTTTAATCGAACTGTTCGCCTGGAAATTACTTCTTGTAGTTTGTGTATTCTCTCCCGATGTGAGTAGCCCCCGAGCACTCGTCAAATGTGCGACTGGAGATACTTCGAATAGGGCGTCTTACTTCTTTCCTTGTACTCTTCCAGGCTACTGGGTTTGTCGTAGAACCCTCAGGTGGACTTGCTGCCCAAGCTGATCCACTTGTTGCCGCTGTCGGGACTTTGGCGGGTCTCCGTGATCGTGTAGCCGATGGTGAGCGCAAGCTGAAAGTGTTGCGTGGGGTAGCCGATGTGGCGAAGTCCAAGCAAAAACTAGCGACTGAACGCGAACAGTTTGTGATGGACGAGCTGGCTTCCCTTGCTAGGGAACTATTGCGTAAGTAATACAGCCCCCAGGTCTTCTTTGTCTTGTTTCCTTATCTGATCACGCATATTTTTCTTCAGTTGTTAAACCGGATGATAGGGAGGAAAAACAGTGGGTAGAAAACCACATTCTTCAAGAAGCTGGCAGCTCAAGGCCTCATGCGAATAATTTTTGGTCTGATCGCAGCCGAGGTTTTGTGTTAGCTACTTTGAAGTTTTGTGTCTCCCAGGTAAAAGTTCCCGTGAGTTCTTTTCACGAGGTCTTGATCGCGATAAACGCTGCATTCTACCCACTTGAAAGGGGTCCTGAAGATTGGAGGTATCTCCTTGGGCTCTTCGGGCAAGAGGGAGAAATTCGCGAGTGCGTGCGCAACCAGATGACTTGCGGCGTGGTGGTGGCTCTCTCCTTTGTCCGAATATGGCATCCTGAAGTAAATTTTAACTCCGTAGCTAGGCTCCCAGATGGCCCAATCGATGATATTTCTCCGCATTACGATGTTGTTCGTCCTGCAGCGGAGAAAATCATTCGACTGACCTCTGAGGAAGTAGATAGAGTGTTGGCGACTGAGAATGCTTATCGCCATGATTGATTGTTGAATGAGTACATTCTGTGATGCTGTATAGCTTGTAAAAACTGTTTATAAGGTGTGTAACCTTGTGTGTATAAATTTTCTTGTGATGCTTTAGTTGTAGGCTTAGCCCCCGTGTGTTTATGGGGTGTGTACCTGTAACTATTTAGCATGTAAGAAGAGATAATATTCGAGTAAATATGGTTGAGAAACCATGTATTTTATTGCTACGACTGAGAAGTCATGTATTCGGGCTACAAGAGTGGCTAGTATAGCCTTATTTGTTGTGATAATAAGTAAACCTAGGGATAAAATTTGCGGAGGTGTGCGATATTCCAAGGATTGGAATAGATTCCTCCAGTCGATGGATTCTTCAGCCTGTAGGCTCCGCCTGGGATGACTTCGTGTATGATGAAGGGTCCTTCCCAGGGTGGCTCGAGCTTGTGTCCTTCCTTCTGCTTGAGCCGCAACACTAGATCTCCAACCGCGAATGCTCTGTGGCGTATGCGGCGACTGTGATAGTTTCGCAGTGATTGCTGATATACTGCGGATCTTGCGAGCGCGATGTCACGCATCTCGTCGAGTGCATCCATATCTTCCGCGAGTGCCTTGTTGGAGGTTTCTTCGCTGTAAGCCACAACTCGTGGGGCGCTGAATCTAACATCCTCGGGAAGGACTGCTTCTGCCCCGTATACCATGAAAAATGGTGTGTATTTTGTGGATCGGTTTGGAGTTGTGCGGAGGCTCCATAGTACGGAGGGTAGCTCTTCTGCCCAATGTCCTGTGGCGGGGTGTAGACGATCGAGTAGGCGTTTCTTGATGCCAGCCGAAACTAAGCCGTTGGATCTTTTGACTTGACCGTTCGTTTGCGGGTGGGCAACTGAAGCAAACTTGAAGTTGATGCCCTTTTCCTCGCAGAACTGTTGCGTTTCCTTTGCTGTGAAGTTTGTACCATTGTCTGTCATGATGTCGTGTGGCACACCAAATCTGCATACAATGGAGTCGAGGAACTTGACGGCGCACTGGGCGCTAGCCGAAGTTACTGGCATGGCCTCGATCCATTTGGTGAACTTGTCGACTGCGACCAGCAAGTGTGTATACCCACCCAGCGTGGACTTGCGTAGTGGTCCAACCATGTCCAGCCCCCATTGTGCGAAGGGCCAGGCAATGGGTATCATGTGCAATTCCGTAGCAGGTGCATGTTGTCTTGGTGCGAATCGCTGACAAGCATCGCATCGTTCGACCAGGTCCTTTGCGTCGGTAGCTGCTATTAGCCAGTAGAATCCTGCTCGGAAAGCCTTTCCCATGATTGTTTTCCAGCTAGCATGATGTCCACAGTCTCCTTGGTGGATGTCCTGGAGTAATTCTTTGCCATCTTCGGGTGCGATGCAGCGCTGAAGTATACCCGAGATGCTTTGCTTGTATAATTCTCCATTGACTACCCGAAAGGATTTGCTGCGTCTCATTATTCGTCGAGCCTCGCGTGGATCGGCCGGGAGCTGTCTGTTGGTCAGGTAGTCGAGATATTTCTGCGTCCAGACTGGCTCGACCAGAAAAACCTGTCGTGATATATTATGGGTAAGCTCGATAATGGCGACTTGCGGGCTGACCTCTGTTTCTGGCGCTGCGGGTGTTCCTGCAGCTTTGTTGACTTTGACCGATCGCTTGATCATCCGTTCAAAATATATTCCTGGTGGTATGGGTGTATTTGTGGAACCCATGTTTGCCAGCCTATCTGCTTCTTCATTGCTTGATCTTGCAATGTGCTTCAGCTCGCACCCTTTGAAACTTCCTTCGAGTAGATTGTACATGTCGCGATACGCGACCATGTTTTCAGCAATTGCATCACATTCTTTCATTGTCTGTTGCACAATGAGATTGGAGTCGCCGTAAATCATTAATCGAGTAGCTCCACAGGCGACTGCCATCTTCATCCCATGCAACAGGGCTTCATATTCTGCGTCGTTGTTTGATGCTGGATCATCTGGTGGAAAATCCAATCGTAGGACGTATTGCAGCTTGTCTCCCTGAGGCGATATGAGGACAATTCCAGCTCCTGCTCCTTCGTTTCTTTTGGACCCGTCAAAGTACATTATCCAATTGCTCGTGTACTCAGGTGGTCCGGGCGTTTGTAGTTCTGTCCATTCGCTTAGGAATTCCACGAGTACCTGAGATTTGACTGCGTTGCGCCCTGCATAAGTGATGTCCCAGGTGCCCAACTCGATGCTCCATTTGGCTATTCTTCCGGATGCCATGGGGTTGTTCATGATTGTCCCGAGTGACGCATCATTAACCACTGTGATGGCGTGTTCCTGAAAGTAGTGCTTGAGCTTTCGGGCTGTAAGAACAACTCCGTATGCGAGTTTCTGGTAATGAGGATATCGTTGCTTGCATGGCGAGAGTACTTCGCTAATGTAATAGATTGGTCGTTGAACTCCGTACGCTTTGCCCTCCTCAGGTCGTTCGACTACGATTGCTGTGCTGATGACCTGGTTTGTGGCGGCTAGGTACAAGTAGAGTGTCTCCCTTTCTTGCGGCGTTGCAAGAACTCGCCTACTTTGCAACGATCGCTTTAAGTCTGCGAATGCTTGCTTAGCTTCTGGTGTCCACTCGAATTTGTCTGTCTTCTTTAGCAGCTTGTAGAAGGGTAACGCTTGCTCTCCCAATTGTGCGATGAACCTGCTCAGGGCGGCCAGTCGCCCTGCAAGCTGTTGGACTCCGCGTAGATTAGTTGGCTCCTTCATTGTCAAGATTGCTTGTATTTTCTCTGAGTTGGCTTTGATGCCTCTGGCGGATACCAGGTACCCGAGAAGTTTCCCTGCTGGAACGCCGAAGACGCATTTTGTCGGATTGAGCTTGATCTTGTATGCGTTGAGGGCATCGAATGTTTCTCTAATATCCTCGAGGAGTGTGCTCTCAACTCGAGTCTTGATGACTATGTCGTCAACGTACACTTGTACGTTCTTGCCAATGAGCTTGGCGAGGCATTTTTGCATGCAGCGCTGGTATGTTGCGCCTGCGTTCTTGAGCCCGAAGGGCATTGTCGTGTAGCAGTAGACACCGTGAGGTGTGATGAATGCTGTCTTTTCTTCGTCTTCCCTTTTCATCCGGATCTGATTATATCCCGAATAGGCGTCCAGGAAAGAGAGGCGTTGGCAGCCTGCCGTAGAGTCCACGATCTGGTCGATTCGCGGGAGGGGAAAGTTGTCCTTGGGGCAGTGCTTGTTTAACGACGTGTAGTCGATGCATACCCGAAGGATGTCCGTGTTCTTTTTGGGGACCAGCACCGGGTTTGCTAACCAAGTGGATATCTTGATATTCCTGATGAATTTTGCTGCTAGCAATCTGTTTAGTTCTTCTCCAAGTGTCTTATGCTTGGGTTCTGAAAATCTTCAAGTAGTTTGTTTGATGGGTTTGGCATCTGGAAAGACTCCGAGTGAGTGCTCGGCAAACTCCCTGGGTAATCCTGGCATATCTGATGGCTGCCAGGTGAAAATTTCCCAGTACTCACGGAGGAGTTCGACGAGCGCGCTTTCCTATGCTTGCGGAAGGGTGGTGGAAACCAGTGCCGTCTTCGCAGAATCTGTCGGGTGCACTTGATGCTTTCGAGTGTCACTGTTAGCGCTGAACTCCAGTTCAGGCGCGTTTTTCTTCGTGAGGGGCATCACGAAGTGTTCCGTGGTTTTTGCCAGCTCTTGAAGTTCTTCTTGCATCCCGAAAGATTTTGCGATCTCATTGAATTCAATGTCGCATTTGTTGGATTTCTGAAAGTCTCCGTCGATGGTGATTACGCCATGTTCTCCAGGTAATTTGAGATTCAGGTAGGCGTAATGCGGTACTGCCATGAATCTGGCGAATGATGTTCGACCAAGAACGGCATGGTACTGCGAAGGCCAATCGACAACTTCGAAGTCGAGGGATTCTCTTCTGTAGTTGCTCTTGGTGCCTAGCACAACTTCTAGGTTGATTGTTCCGAGTGGACGGATTGCCTTTCCTGGAACTATCCCGTGGAAGGATGTTTCTGATTCCTGGAGGCCGTCCAAGTTCCTGTTCATCCGACAGAGTGTATCCGCGTAGATAATGTTGATGCCACTGCCACCATCCATGAATACGCGGGCCAAGTCATAGTTGCCAATTTGTGCTTGGATGACGAGGGCGGCGTGTCCTGGTCGATAGACTCGTGGCGGGTGGTCCTTCATCGAGAATGTTATTGGCTGGTCCGCCATCTTCAAGTATTCTGTTTTTGTTGGCGGTGTCTGCACGGCCATGCACAATTGCCTTGTGTTAGTCTTTTGAGCTCTACGGGATGGACATACCTTCTGGATCATCGCGAGTTGCCCTGCTGGATTCGGGTACGCGTTGGCTCCGGAGTTTTGTGCTGGTGGTGCAGGTAGCGCAGCTAATGCCATGTTTGGATTTTCTGGTGGAGGTGGGGGTTGTGGCGGCTGGAATCCTTGGTGACCTCCTCCTGGAAGCGGTGGGTAATTTTGCGTGTTTGCAGATCTTTTCCTGGCGAGTGCTTCTGAGATATCAATAAACTTTCGGCAATCCTTAAGGAGGTGCGTTGCCTTAGTTTTGCCCGTGCGTTTATCTGTAAGTAGATGTAGCGAGCAGTATCCATCAAGGTCTTCCTCGGGTGATTTTTCTTCAGCCTTTGGTCTCCACTCGCGATTCCCACGGCGACCGGAGTCGCGGCTTCGCGTGAATTCCGCTGCGACCAACTCCTCTCTATCCTCATGATCGTAATATTTTCTCCTCTTCCTTCGGCCATGATGGTCTTCATCATGCGCAGGTGATGATGCCCTCTCATTGCGCACCGCATCTTCTCCGTTAGCCCATTTTTCGGCTATGTTCATCAGCTCCCCAATAGTCTTGGGTGCGGCTCTGCCCAGTTCTTCTCTGAAAGTCGTTCTTCGGGCGCCTTTTGCGAAGGCTTCAATCGCTACTTCTTCCGAGATGGTTCCTACGGTATTCCTGAGGGTAGTCCATCGCTGGATGTACTCGCGGGTGGATTCGCCACTTTTCTGCTTGCATGCTCGCAGTTCTTCAATGGTGGCCGGCCTCTTGTAAGTCGACTGGAAATTTTTGCAGAAATCGCGGTGCAAATCATCCCACGATGCGTAGCAGGATTTTGGTCGTCTCTCCAGCCAACTGCGAGCCGCGCTGGTGAGATGCAAATTGAGGTATTGCATAGCCGTGTTTTTATTCCCACGTTGGCATTTTACTGCCGTGAGGTAATCGCTTAGCCATTGAGAGGGCTCGAGTGAGCCGTCGTACTTCGTTACTTCCGTGCTAAGCTTGAATCTTTTGGGTAGGGGCGCCTCGCGGACACTTCGGGCAAAGCAGAGAGCGCCGAAGGTTTCGTCATCCGAGGAGCCGGACGAAGAGCGCTCGCGATATCGCGAAGCCCTCGCCTTATCCACCCTTTTTTGAGCGAGATCTGATCGCGCGTCGTACTCTGGCCGGTCGCGGTCAGTATCCTTCCTTGGCTCCTTGCTTCGCTTTCGCGAGCGGCTGCTATGATGCCGCGAGCTTTTGTCTCTCGGACTGCCTTCGCTGCTACTTCGACTCTCATCACGGCGCCGTGCTTCTTTTCCTCGACCACGACGTGGTGACCTGTCCCTTCTTGGCGAAGAACTCCTACGTTTGCGGGATGCTTCCCTATCCTTGTCTTTCTCCTTCTCATGTTCCTTCTCCAGCTGTTCTGCGGCCTTCTTTCGATCATAAGCGGCGAGCCTTGCGGCCGCCAGCCCTAATCCATTGCGCACTTGTTTATACTGTTCCGCCCGAGGATCGCTTTCCGTCGGCTGGTTCATCTGCATGTAGGTTGCTGCGGCTAGAACCGCGGCAGCAGGAGTTTGCGGGTAGACATTGCCATCGTCATCGACTCGCATGAGAGAAGGAGTGATTGATCTGCTGGTTCCGGCTAGGGACTCATTGTTCCTGGATGTAGATGCGTGTCCCTTCCTCGCGGGTCGGGTTCCAACCGAGGGTGTTATGGACAGCCCGGCTCGCCTTTGGCTCGACTCGTCTGCCGCTCTTCTTCGGCGGGCCAGATCTATCCGAGCGTCCTTGATAGTCGTGGCTGCTCTCACTAGGTGATAGTGGTAGGCAACCATGTCTTCGTGTGAGGCCCCGGATGCGGGTGGCTTGCTCGTTCGCATAGCCTCCTTTGCTCGGTTCCAGGATTCCCGTGAGATGCCGATTATGTTGCGCTCTGCCGCGCTGTGTTCTGTTTCTGAGGCTTGTTCCGATCCTGCCATGCAGACTTGAGCCAGTCGAGGCTCGTGCGTCCTAGGCGTAGATCGGAAGTTTCTTTGAATTCTTGATGGTTCCTCTTTCGAGAGGGTATGGTAGTCGTTGGCGTTGAAGCGGATGGACTCGCCGCTTTTCTCCAGATGACGGCGTGAGTCGACAGCTCCAGATTCAGTTTCCGATTCATCCGAGAAGTGGAGGATTCCGTCCCTGTTGGTCACGAATTTTAGGCTCCCGAACGTCAAGGTGACGCTTTTCTCCAGATCCTCGAATACCGGGCGCGATTCCGGCGAGTGAGGTGTGACCACGACAGATCCGATCCGTATAGGATTGTTTGGAGCCGTAGTCGATGGTTTCCAACGAGAGTGGGTTGTCGATGAAGCCGAAGATGCCGGTGATCCAGCGCCCGTCGTCCCCACGGTCGGCGCCAATTGTCGAATCTCTGACTCTACAAATCCCTTAGGTGACCCTATCGGGTTTCGACTAGGAGAATTCATGAGCGCTGGTGGAATCGTCGGCTAGACAGGGGGCGAGATTTACCCAGGTTCGGGGCCCTCGTAGAGGTAAAACCCTTACTCCTGCCTCTTGTCGATCTGTATTGATGGAAAGATCGGTTACAATGGTGGTGCTCGAATCGAGAGTAAGGTCTCGAGTTCAAAATTTCGATGGTGAGGTGTTGCTTGCCCCTCTCCCGGGGGGCTCTCCTGGCCTTATATAGATGGCCAGGTCTCGAATCCTACCCGGAAAGGACTCGAATTCTAACTAGGTCGGTTACATGTTTCCTATCTTAACCCGCAAGTTAGTGCGGGTGGGCTTCACGTGGGCCTTCTAGAGTACTCCAAGGGCTCCTCTTCTTGGGCCTTTAACCTTGGGCCTGAGAGGGGGTGTCCTTATTCGCAGGGTCCAGGATCTATATCTTCGTCACTTCTCGTGATTCTCTTGTTGTATTCACTCCTCATTGATATCTCGACCTATCACTTAGGAGGTCGCGGAATTGTTGAACAACAAGTATATGTTTACGTAGGTCTCTACTAGTACCATGTTACACGGGCCCTAGATAACACGCATTACGCACACCGTAAACACGTAATCCTATAAACAATATTGAAAATACTCTCACACATAAGATGAAATAATTTTGCATAAACATATATTACCAATCCCCTCCATCTCCCATGCCTGCGGGGATTTACTCGCACATGAGAGAGTTAGCAAACATGAAATCGATAAAGGAAGGTGAAGGTTCATCTCTATATTACCGTAGCAAGCCACAATAATCCTCGGATCAACAAACACCAAACTAGAGTTCAATAGATGGAGCATTCTCAAAACCCTAAACTTATTAAAATGATGATCTCAATCTCTCTATGGGATGGTGGAATGGATGGTGTGGTGGATGATGTTGAAGATGGCGACCTCCGATAGGATCAGACAGGGTTTCTCCTCTCCGGATCTTCTTCTTCTTCTTCCTTCTCGCTATTCTGGTGGCGGTTGTGTCTGTTTTGTCCCTGATCTCTTCACGAAAAGTTGTCCCTTTTGATGTCCTGGAGGCGGTGGCATGCGGTACGGTGAGCAGTACGGTCGGTATTGATCGTACTGTGGTTGTTAAGTGTCTCTGCAAACTAATTCTGATTTTCCTTTTTTTAGCATTGCTTGTTTCCCTCCAATTATCATTAATATGCATCATTTCCTTCCTTCTTAGTAACACTAAGAAATGAAACATCTCCAAACATAGCAATATTTTGCTTAGTGTAGGAGTGAAAACCATATGAAAATCCAATAAAACAATGGGTGTCTAGAGAAAATATCCCCAAAAATAGAGCCATCAACTCCCCAAAGCTTAAACCATTACTTTTCCCGAGTAATATAACAAATAAAACAAAAAAGAAACATGGCTCTTTAACAAGAAACTCAAATCAACTCGAGGTAATATGCCATTTCCTTCGTAATTCCTGAAGTTTTAAATAGAATGATGATAACATTTGCTTGGTTGCATCCTAAACACTCGTTGCCTAACCTCTCAATAATTCATTAACTGAAAGATAATTTCTTAAAACAATAGTTTCAATATTGTAACATGCTGCGAGGTACAATCAAAAGCTCCTCTCCTTAATGAGAGTATTTAGAGTCATAAATAATTATTCTTATTAAAGCATTGGTGCAAAGCATGTACTTTTAATTTTCTCCTCCACTTTAAAGATTCAAAATTGTATTCGATTGCCTTCCTAACTGGTTATCAGAGTAAAACAAGTAAACAATGCTTGGTGTTAAAATAACAAAGATGGTTAGACTAATTATATTGCATGACATAGAGATAAAGAACTACAATCATCTTTCCACTCATAACCGAGATGTGAGAGTAAGTGTTGAGGTGGCAAATTATAACGTTTCCGCTACAAGATCCCTTCTACTTATAGCCGATACCCAGGATTTCCCCAGGGTAGATCATTCAATGGCTAGAGGAACCATAAACACCATTACTCATGGTACATTGCTCATTGGTCAGCGGAGTATTGGTCGTTGTCAAAATTAAGATGAGTACCCATGGGCTCTCAATGGATTTAATAATTGAAGTTGACTTTTTGTATGATAACACCAAGCAGTTCACAAGTACTTAGCACCAATTTTAGCAATAATGATTTAATATTTCAATATCATAGTTGAAAGTTCAAGGTTGCCGCCTGGAGGGGGGTGAATAGGCGCTTTAAAATAATTACGGTTTCGGCTTGAAAAAATGCGGAATAAAACTACCGTTTAATTTATCAAGCACAGAACCTAAACAAGCTATGTTTACCTATGTGCACCAACAACTTATGCTAGGAAAAATATACAACCAAGTGATAGAAAGATAGATGACTTCAAGCACGATGGCTATCATAAAGATAAATGCATAAGTAACAAGCTCAAGTATAGAAATAACCGAAGCAGCGGAGACACCGATGTGATTACCGAAGTTCCTTCCCAAGGGAAGTACGTCTTTGTTGGAGAGGTGTGGAGCAGCCAAGGCATTCCAACACACGGTTGTGCTCACTCTATTCTCCTTGAGTTTCTCCGGTGAGGGAGATGCTCGTTTCCACTATGAGGTCGTCTTAAAGGTGGTGACTAAACCTTACACAAGGTTGAGGCTATCTCCACAACTCAATTGGAGGATCTCAACGAAGCTTCTTACAACAAGGTGGAAGCTCCAAGCACTAACCGTCTAGGGTACTCAATTCATCCTAGAGAAACAATCTATCCGGTGACCAAGCACCCAAGAGTAACAAGCTCACGAATTTCTCTTTCACGAATCTCATGGAGAACTCAAACCGACGCACCTAATGCATTGGCAAGAACACACAAGGTGGTAAAATCCTTCTCTCTCAAATCCCACCAAAGAAACTAATGCTATGCAGGGAGGAAGGAGGAAGAACAAGAAAAACAACTAATGAATCCAAAGATCTAGATCTAACGGATTCCCCTCACTAAGAGTAGAGATTTATTGGTGGAATAGTAGATCTAGATATCCTCTCTCTTTTCCCTAAAAAGGGGCAATAATCATTGGAAGGATTGAGAGAAACCCAAGTTCTTGAATGTCAACAATGGAGAAGACAGAAAATTGGCTGGGCAACCTCCTTTTGAGGAATAGGAAGGCTATTTATAGCTTCCCACGAAATATGGCCGTTAGGGCTGGAATTTTCGCACTTAACCCGGAAATTTCTGGCCCCTCGAGGCCGAAAATTTTAAGCCCAAAAATTTCCAGACGACCCAAGATCCGCTGGAGCGCGAGTGCCTGCTCTCTCGTGTTGGTGTGGATATTTTCCCCGGTATATTCCGTCCTGGCCGGAAATTTCCGGCCTTGGACCGGAGTTTCCGCCCTCCTGAAAACTACATAAACACTTGTACAAAAATTGTCATAACTTTTGCATACATACTCTATTTTCGATGTTCTTTGGCTCGTTGAAATCGCAACAACGAGCAATTCGAGAATATGCATAGAAAAATCATACTAAAATAAGGGAGGATAAAACAAAATGTCAAAAGTTTAGACCTCTCTATAAGATAGGAGGCGGTAAAACCTTCAATAACAAAAAACACAATAAGGTTTCCATACAAAATCCGTTTTTGATGAACTTGAGCTTGACATGAAAAAAATGAAAAGCTCTAAACCCACATATGGAGGAAACCCAAATAAGAAACAAGAAAGATGATGCCAAGGATGCAAAGGTTTGATCTCTCTACGAACGATACGATCAAGCAACTCAATCGAGAGCCCCTCTTGATAGAACAGTTATCTATACTATAATCCGGTCTCCCCACTAACATCCCGGTAAAACAAAAAAAATATCAAGGTCATACCTTTGCCTTGCGCATTCCAATTGAGCTCGAGGATGACGACCTTAATAACCTCAAGTTGGACCACCTTTCTTGATTACGTTTCGCTTCGTGAAGACTTTTAAATTGCTCCCCCATAAGATAATACGGGAGAGCTTATCACATGTCCATATTCACTTGACAATAATCTCCATATGGGTGGCAAGCATCAAGCAGATGACCTCTTCTTGATGCTCATCTTGAACTTGCACGTCAACTTGATCAACCAAGTATCTTCTCTTTATTCATGATGATGATGTCTTGAAGGTACACATGAATGTTCACACAATATCCTTCTTCAAGACATAGTTGCAATATGATCAATAATAGCATGACAATTCTTCTGCTTGGCCGTATCAAATATATTCATTATAACCAATGATCTTGGTAACATCCAACCTTCAATCCAACACATGGAGTTCAAGTGTGCTAATTGACAAACTTACAATAATATCTCAATGCAAACATTAGTCCATAAGGATTGTCATTAATTACCAAAACCACACATGGGGCACCATGCACTTTCAACCTCCCCCATTTTGGTAATTGATGACAATCCCTTTTACGAGGGTTTATATAATGAATTAAGCAAACATGCAAAGCAATAAACATGGATGCATGAGCATGGAAGGAAAAAATGATTACGAACAAAACCAAAGCATTAAACCGAATTCCCTTAAACCCTCTAAGCTTCTCCCCCATTGTAATCCATTGCCGACATGGGCGGAAAAATTTTAGAAGACCAATATAGTAAGAGCTCCCCTACAATTTTTGCATTTCTCATAATATGATTGAAAACAATGCATATTCAATGACGAATAGATGGAGGGAGATCAAAATATATTGAGGATCTAAATATTGCAAATAATATTATATTCCTTTAACACTTCTTCCAAGAGGAGGAGCACAAACAAAAGATCTAGAAAAACCAATGTAACCAAAGATTTTATGATTTTAGCACAATAGTGTTCTAAAGAAAATCATGAAGCTCCCCAATGTTCATGCACTATTTAGAGTTTTTATATTTGGATACAAAGTGCATAAAGATGGAATAATCACTCCCCAATATCCTCTAAAACACAAAACAAGTCCAAGAGAACATGAAAAGCAAACTACGCATAGTACTTGAAAATAAATGGATGATTGAGCAAAAAGATACAAAATGAACGGAACACCATGAGACAAGGCTCAACCAAACATAAGGAAACCAACATGCCCACCAAGGTAAGCATGACAGACAACAAAACTTGAAAACAGATGAGTGACAGTATGAAATAATATAAGACAAACACTCGTAAGGGAAATACTTTCTGGAGTCACCAAAAATGAAAAGGGTATAAGAAGGGTGGACTCCAAAGGAATTGGATACCAAAAAGAGATGTAAGTCCTCCCATGTGTATAAGTTTCTGATGGTGCAGGTCTTGCACTCGTTGCGAAACCCCAAGAGGAAGGTATGAAGAGTGAAGCAGCAAGTTTCCATCAGAAAGAAACCAAGGTTGAAGCAACGAGTAGGAGAAAGAAAACACTTCCGAAGGTTGATACAGATGATGTGGCAGAGCGCACTACCGGTTCAGAAGCAACGTGGAACCTACACAACACAATCAAATCACTTTGCCCCAACAAAGAAGTGAGGTTGTCAATCTCACTGGTTTTGCTGAAAACAAAGAGGTTAAACTTATAATGTGGAAAACAGTATGAACACAGTAGTAGCAGTGTGAAAATAGTGATGGCAGTGGTTGTATTATCAGTATGAGGAAAATGGACCGGGCTCTACAGTTCACTAGTGGTGTCTCTCCATAGAGGATAAATAACATGTGTGGTGAACAAATTACAGCTGGGCAATTGAAAGATATAAGAGAGAATTCCTTATTTGGCCCTGTTTGAAGTTTGTCTTCCTTTTTTGGCCCTGACAAAAAAATTCTTCCTTTCATGACACATAAAGTTTGATTGGTTCCTTATTTGGCCCTCCAATACTATTTAAACACTAAGATGTCACTTTTACCCTTTGCAATATGTGACGAAATGTGTGAATATAATATTGAGAGAATTCCTTATTTGGCTCTGTTTGAAGTTTGTCTTCCTTTTTTGGCCCCGAAATTTTTTTCTTCCTTTCATGACACATTAAGTTTGATTGGTTCCTTATTTGGCCCTCCAATACTATTTAAACACTAAGATGACACTTTTACCCTTTGCAATATGTGACGAAATGTGTGAATATAATATTTGGTTATTTAGAGAAAAAAAAGTGAACCGTGAAGATCTAAACTGAAGCAGATGGAGATAGGACAGCGAGCAACAGAGTCACTAGCTATTTATATGGGCAGGGTAGCAGAAAATATCGGAGCCGTCACCGCTTGCCGCTTACCTTCGACGGTGAACTGATCGGTTGGTTGACTGGTCAACATGCAAGCATAACACGCAGCGATTGCCGTCTACAGCATGGCCACATCGTCTTAGCCTCCTCTGAAAATATGCCACGTTTCCACCTCATGATTCCTATACACGCATGTACTCCCCCCGTTCACGATAAAGTGTATGTTTTCCTTTTTCGGCGGTCAAATTTATTAAACTTTGACTAACTTTATCGAAAAAAGTACTAGCATTCAAGACAACAAATTAATATCAATAGATTTGTCTTCGCATGAAGTTTTAAAATATATCATTTTGATGTCATATATATTACTATAATTTTCTACAAATTTGGTCAAAGTTTAAAAAGTTTGACTAAGTGTAAAAGTAGATGTACACTTATTCATGAACGGAGGGAAACTGGTCTAGAAAGAGAACATGTGAGGCAGCTAGCCTCTCTTATGCTGCCAGCATTGCATGTTGTCTGGCCCACCTTGGGAAAATATCTGGCTCGTGTGAAGGTTCAAGCTCGATTTTACTAGGACGTACCACAACTTATAATCCATTACCTCATGCATGCATGCATCCACCATCACATGCAACATCGAAGTAGCTCAAAAACACATGGATTAGCAGCTCAAATAACCAACTATTATATTATAACTTTTTTGGGGCCATTTTGTTACATATTGAACCATGGGAAAAATTGTCATTTTTGTGCTTAAATAGTACTAAAGGGCCAAATAAGGAACGAATCAAACTTTGTGTGTCGTGAAAAGAAGAAAAAAATTGTGAGGGCCTTTTTTCTTACAAATTGGATTGGTTTCGTACATTTATCTATGAGAAAGTCCGGGGGTCAGAATTCCTTCCAATTCGAAAGTCCCAAATGATCCGAGGGAGCGGAAAGAGAGGGATTCGAACCCTCGGTACAAAAAAATTGTACAACGGATTAGCAATCCGCCGCTTTAGTCCACTCAGCCATCTCTCCCCGTTCCAAATCAAAAGGTTTTAATACTTGGAACTTGACGATTCAGAAACTAGAAGTTGGTGAAACTAGGAGCTCGCGAGAGAAGAATCTACATCAGCTGCTGCTATAGCCCGTAGGAAAGTGTAGCATTGCTTCCTAATGGTTCATTTGATTACCCATATCACTATCTCTACATAGGAACTGTCATAATGCAGTAGATATTTTTACCAACATATCCATACAAATGTCCAAACAAGTATGTATTGTTCGATACTTATTATTTATATAAATGATTAATTATAATTCTCATAATCATTTGAAACATTAAGTATTACTCCCTCGGTCCTAGATTAGGTGTCGTGGATTTGTAAAAATATGTATGTATCCATACACTAATATATGTCTAGATAATCTATATTTTGATAAATCTATGACAAGTAATTTAGTACGACATGTCACATGTCACACTTATATGCAGAGGTGCACGTATGCTTATAATTTTGCACGTGAATGCGTTCTATTTTCATATTTTTATTTCTATTGAGACGGTTCAATATCTCTTCCTCTCTCTTGGGCTTTCGGCTCTGCCATATTGCGTGTCATGCCGATTTCGCCAATAGTCCGACATCCTGTTGCCATGAGTCTGTTGCCGTCGTTGATTTGTCGACTTCACAGAACCCTGGCGTATCGCTACGAGCCCGTCGTCATCTCTTTGTTTTTCTATAGTAAAAAGTACATCATTTAAAATAATAGTAATTCATATTTGAATTAATATAGACATATCCCGCTTTCATCAGACATGCTATAAGAAGAAAAGTCGTCTCTCTAAAGTGGAGAATTCGGCGAATTGAGGCTGCCATCATGTGATTCGGCCGATTTTTTAATATTCGATGCGACAACTGTTACAGAAAACAATGTGATGAAAAAAATCAGCCCGTAGCAACGCACGGGCATATTTGCTAGTAGTACTAAAGGGCCAAATAAGGAACGAATCAAACTTTGTGTGTCGTGAAAGGAAGAAAAAAATTGTCAGGGCCTAAAAAGGAAGACAAACTTTAGAAAGGGCCAAATAAGGAATTATCTCAAGATATAAAGGCTGCACCGTAGTGCATATGCATGACATGATGATTACTATGTGATTCATGCAGGCATTACAATAAGATTCATAGATCGTTATCCAACTGCATCTATGACTAATAATCCACCCTCAGAATGTCATCCGAGCAATCCTTGGGTATTAAGTTGCAAGCAACAGATAAGCCCATTAAGCAAAGTGTGTAATGTAAACAATGTAAACATCGTTGTTTTCTCCCTAATGGAAACAAACACATCCCCCATTCGTCACGTTTCTGTCACTCGAGCAGAAATGCAAGGGAGGCATGAACCCACTATAGAGCATAAATACTCCCTCTTGGAGTCACTAGCATCTACTTGGCCAGAGCATCTACTAAAAACGGAGACCATGCAAGATCATAAATAACATACACATGAAAAGAACATGCTAGATTGATAATCAAGAGACATAGCATTCAATATTCATCGAATCCCAGCAAACACAACATGTAGCATTACAATAAGATGATCTTGATCATGTAGGGCAGCTCACAAGATCTAAACATGAGGCATAAAGAGGAGAGAACAACCATCTAGCTACTGCTATGGACTCGTAGTCCAAGGAGAACTACTCACGCGTCATTCAGGAGGCGGGCATGGTGGTGTAGAGCCCTCCGGTGATGATTTTCCCTCCCGGCAGGGTGACGGGGAGAGCTCCAGAACCCTCCCGAACTAGGATTGACGATGGCGGCGGCCTCAGGTGTTTTTCGTGGAAAATGCTTATGTTTATAGGGTTAACCTCCTAAGGGGTATAAATAGGAGAAAGGGCAACGTCGGTGGGAGGACAGGAGGCCCACGCAACCCCATGGCGCGGCCAGGGGGCGCACTGCCCTATGGTGTGAGGCCCCTGTGGCCCCCCTCCGGGTCTCCTCCGGACTCCGTGTGCGCGACAGATTTCTAAGACCCCTGGTTTTTGAATCGTCCAGTTCCGAGAATATTTCCAGAACAACTTTTCTGAAAAACAACAGAAAACAGGAACTGGCTCTGTGGCATCTTGTCCATAGGTTAGTCCCATAAAATCGATAAAAATGACATAAAGTGTATAGCAAACATGTAGCAAATAACATGAAACATCGGAAATTATGGATA
Organism: Alopecurus myosuroides; assembly: GCA_028641055.1. NCBI lineage: Eukaryota > Viridiplantae > Streptophyta > Magnoliopsida > Poales > Poaceae > Alopecurus > Alopecurus myosuroides. The sequence continues at coordinate 48,113,414 of CM054059.1, read as the reverse complement.
CGTTTATGACGTATCAGTTTCTATCTGGACACAATCATGATAATATGTATCCACAAATATGCATGTACACACAAAATAGTTATGAAAGTGAAGAACATGATATCCAACAGAACGTCATAAATACACCAATAAGATTTTTTTTGAAAGCATATCACATAGCTCAATTTTCTCTTAAATGGGGATAAATGAATTACTAACACAAACGCACCAAAGACATCACAAATATGAATAAGGGAAAAAGAGATAGTTGCAATGTTTTGATAGAAGCAAGTATCACAAAGGGAGAATAATTTTACAAATAAAGAATTTTCATGCCAAGATGCAACCTACACATGGTTGAATACTAGAAATGTATGCATGAGGTAGATACCTGTTACCGAGATTTCATTGGAGATATTTTTGTAGATAAGAATTAATCCATCATCCTAGCTTGACTCCGGTAAGAACATGGTGACAACACCTTCCTTGAGAATGAGGCAAGAATCCAATGCATCTCAAATGTATCTAAAACACATTTAAGAACAAAATGGTCCCCAAACACATTGGGTCCAAAGTAGTTAGACACACTACAATACATAGGATAACCTCCACATAAATATGTGCATATAGATATGAAATTCAATTTCATGCACATCTTAGCCCATTTAGGATTCGGTGGAGTTTAAACTATTTATTGAATCAAAGAGAGTAAGCACGCCATAACAAATACATTAGTAAATATGCATCCAAAGACTTTCAAGAACCAAAAGAGGTATAGCTTGGACAGAAACACCAAGTAAACAAAAGAATGCGCACAAGATTGTGACATGTCAAAAGGATGTCCAAACCATATCAAAGATCCAAATCAACACATGGTTGATAAGAGAACAAATTTAAAAGATATTAAGCGAAAACAAGATACACAAAGAACTAATTGACACTTCAAACAAACCTATTAAAATTTATATCAAGAAATGAGATATTGAACTCCCAAAAGAGATACCCAAAGAAGGATTCATTAATGAAAAGAAGTCCAATATCCAAAATAGAAAATTTTGAAAGTAAAGCAATGGGAAAGATAACCAACTCCCAAAAAGGGCAAGGTTCCAACAACTAAACCAAACCCTCTACAATTTTCATGATGGCACAAAGTACCAAGACTAAAAGGTTTGTCTTCCAAATAGACACGTCATCGGGATTAAATACCAATCGAGAAAGATCTAAATACAAATGAAGAACATTAGTGTTTTAAATAATATAAGAAAGCTCCCCGTGATTTGTGCAATATTTAATTTTGTATTTCAATACACTATGCACACAAGTGGGATCTTGATTTAGATTTACCCATTATAACAAAAAACAAATACGAGTAAACAAAGGGATTATCAATAGGGGAGGGATACAATGGGAGTGAGCACAAAGAAATCACTTGGCAAGAAATATGGAAAATAAAAGCAATACCCAAGTAAATATGATCAATAAATTCTACCACAAATAAGATTGTCACTTGTCTAAGGATTTATTTCTCGGTGGTATGTTCCATAGATGTTCATGATCATATTCACAACATAAAAGCATATTAAAAGGGTAGGAATTAAAAAACCATGCTTAAATAGATATTTTTGGTGGCTTCAATAGTAGAATGATCATGCAAAGCAATGATTAATATAATATGAAGCAACCGGTTTCCAAGATAATACATACTAGTGCACATTTGAGGAAAATTGCACCGAGGAACTCTCTCAGAAACAAGATCCAAAAGATGAGCAAATAAAAGCATTTAAGCAAATTGAAACTTGTTTGAGCACACATGCCACATAGGAACAAGATAATTAACAATATCGAGTCTAGGTGACAAAACCTCAAATGTTCACATTCTTTAGGCTTGTAATATGCACAAAGCTTATTACTCCCCCATAAGGTGATAATCACTTTCTTCTAACAAGAGGCAAACAAATACCAACTAGAGATAATTAATAGACATTGTAGAATTTGAATTTCTCATGAGCATGACATACCACATAGAAACTAGATTCTATTGAAATATCAACACTTAGTCGTATTCCTCATGTACACACATTTTAAGATTGTGAAGTGCCAAAGGCATATTACTCTCCCAAAATGGGATAGTCCATTAATCACTCAAAATAGCCAAATAAGATACAAACAAGACGCAATAAGGCTCAAAGCAAACTCACATGTACATGTTGTGCAAACGGACAAACACATACTAGATTACTCAAAGATAAGTAAGTAGAGAGCACAACATATACAAAACACAAGTAAGGTACAAAACCAACACATGAAAGGGGCAAGAAAATTTCAGTGTATATATAATTTTAATACAAGTTACCGCCAGGAGGAGCATGGATATGAGATATAGACAAGATAATCCAAATGACTTGGCTTGAAGAAATATAATTGGTGAAGATCCCTTAATTCTTCATGATATAGTCAAGTCTCCAATTCCCTTCAATAACACCTATTGATCAAGTTTGAGCTTGTTAGACCCCAACCAAGTTGTGTCCTAAGAGGTAGTCATAATAGGCTTGGCAACCCAAATGGTTATTTTCTTGACACCACTTTGAGTACCAACATATTTGGCAAACACATTGCCCACATTATCCTTCCGAATAGAATACATATCATCAATTATGATAGGGTTGGATAAGGTCCCATTAGTGCATGAAGAAGCAAGGTGTCCCTTCTCACGGTATAGATAGCAACATGGACTCCATCCAGTATTTTTAGTTGATTTCTTAACTTGAGGAGCATGTGCTTGAGTCTTCTTCGGAAGAGGTCTTTCTTCAACTTGAATTTGATCTTGAGGTTGAAGTTGTGGCTGCTTCACTTGTTGCTTCTCACTAAGAGGCTTCTTCTTCAAAGATCAAGATCTAACATGATGCCCTTCCACCTTTCACTTGAAGCAAAAAATCTTGGCCAAATTCTTGACTTGTTCATGGCCCTTCTTCTTGTTGATCTTGGACTTGTTCTTATGATTGGAAATGAATCCAAGTCCTGACTTGTCATTGGGGGATTTTTTCAACAGTCAACGTATTGCCAAGTGTGGACATCCCTTTATGACACTTCTCCAAGTCTTTGTTCAAAGAGGTGACTTGGGCCTTGAGCTCTTTGATTCCCTCTACATGGTTAGTATCAACACAAGAGCTATAGGAAGTAGATAAATCATTATTAGAGCAACAAGGCATGGAAAGTAATTCATCATAATATGTGGAAACATTATTAGTGGATGAATTACTAGGACTAGTACAAGGCGATATAGAATTTACAGTAGATGTTGTGTCTTTGTCCACATGAGCCTCACAAGATGTTATGGTATAAGAAATAGCTTCATGAGCTAACTTTAGCCTCTCATGGGAGACTAGAAGATCCTCGTGTGAGCTTGAGAGATTTTCATGAGTTTCTTCCAATTTCCCATAATTACAAGTTATCAACTCAGGTTGAGTGCGTAGCTCAACATTCTCCTTTAATATGGATGCTTCACAAGAAATAGAGTTAGTAGCACAAGGATCATCATTTTTATCTTTGAGGTCATTAGCAAGAGGAACAGATAATTCATTGTCCCTTCTAAGATTAGAAATGCAAATAGCATACGTTTATTCTAGACTATATAGTTTCTCTTCAAGAGAAGATCTAAGAGAACGCTCTTTCTCAAAAGCATTTTCAAGCTCTTTGTCCTTGCTAGACTTACCACCATTTTGAGTTTCCAAGATCATGGTGATCTCCTCCTTTTCATCTATAAGGGAGTTAGACTCATCAAGTTGTTTTAGGAGAGCATTCACATTTTCCTTTGTCTCACCTTCAAGGCTAGATAGCCATATTACTATCTAGTCATCTATATCATCATGAAATATATTGGGGTTCAAAGTAGAAGATACCTTTGAATCCTTGGCCATGAGGAAAAAGGTGGTAGGTGATCATGAATAATTACTTGAGGCACCACTCAAGTCCACATATTGTTCCATAGAGAGTTGGGTTTCCTTTACATTGTTAGCTGCACAAAGACTAGAAGAAACACAATCATTTTTATCATGGGAACACGATAAAGCAAGCATATCATCGTGAGATTTAGACAAGCAATGTTCACATGATATGCAAGGACTATCAACACAAGCATGTAAAACATTTTTTGTGCTAGTTGTGTTTAAGTCCAAAGATGAGGCATGGCAATAAGATAGAGGTGAAGGATCATCAATAATAAGCTCACTATCATTATTGCAAATCCTATCACTACTCACCATCTCATTAGTTTGTGGCTTACCACATGTTGGTGAAGTAGATCTAGATCTCCTCTCTCTTTTCCCTAAAAAGGGGCAAGAATCATTGGATGGATTGAGAGAAAACCAAGTTCTTGAATGTCAAAAATGGAGGAGAGAGAAAACGGGCTGACTACCTCCTCTTGAGGAAGAGGAAGGCTATTTATAGGTTCCCACGAAATATGGCCGTTCGGGCCGTCCGGGCTGTTATTTTCGCACTTACCCCGGAAATTTCCGGATAAACCAAGACCCACTTGAGAGAGAGTGCCCGCTCTCTGGTGTTGGGCCGGATATTTCCCCCGGAATATTCCGTCCTGGCCAGAAATTTCTGGCCTTGGACCGGAATTCCCGCCCTCCCGAATACTGCAGAAACACTAGTACAAAAATTGTCATAACTTTTGCATACGGACTTCATTTTCGATGTTCTTTGGCTCTTTGAAATTGCAAAGACGAGAAATACAAGATTATGAAGAGAAAAATCATATTAAAATAAGGTAGGATAAAACAAAATGGCAAAACTTTAGACCTCTTTATAAGATAGGAACCGATAAAACCTTCAATAACAAAAACGCAATAAGTTTTCCATACGAAATCCGATTTTGATGAACTTGAGCTTGACGTGAAGAAAATGGAAAGATCTAAAGCCACACGTGGAGAAAACCTGTCGTGGGATAATCACGGCAGACGTTACCAGGGGTAACTTACTTTGGGGCAAATCGACTCTGGTGTTTGGGAGAGGGTTTAGCTTAGGGGAAGTCATGTTATCAGGTGATCTGGTAGCCCGGGCTGCAATGTCACCGAGTCTCCGATCTAGGGTTACAACTATCAGCCCTCGTATTACAGGGATACTCAACTATCGGGTAAAAACTCTTCTCCTTTCTCTGTCCCAGGAGCCGGTTTATATCTTACCCGGTTCTCTGGCTTCCTATACAAGACATACCCGGAATCCTACCCGGAAACCGCACACAACCCTAAGTTTCCTAATCGTGACCCCCAAGGTACGGGTTACAGAACCTACGCTCTCCCTTGGGCCTTCTAGAAACATCTTCTCCTTGGGCCGGGTCTTGTGCGATTCCCTTTGGGACGGGTTTCACCTAGGCATGAGCCTACCGGGTTACCATCTCCCCATCAAAACCTAAATAAGAACCAAGAAATATGATTCCAATGATGCAAAGGTTTGAGCTCTCTACGGACGATACAATCAAGCAAATCATTCGAGAGCCCCTCTTGATAGAACGGTTTATCTATCCTATAACCCGGTCTCCCTACTAAAATCATGAGACCGGTAAAATAGAAACATACCAAGTTCATACCTTTTCCTTGCGCATTCTAATTGATCCAGATGATGACGATCTTAATCACCTCAAGTTGGACCACCTTTCTTGATAGCGCTTCGCTTCGTGAAGACTTGTAAGTTGCTCCCCCATAATATCATATGGGAGAGCTTATCACATGTCCATATTAACTTGACAATAATCTCCATATGGGTAGCAAGCTACAAGCATATGAACTGTTCTTGATGCTCATCTTGAACTTGCACTTCAACTTGATCAACCAAGTATCTTCTCTTTATTCATGATGATGGTGTCTTGAAGGTACACATGAATGTTCACACAATCTCCTTCTTCAAGACATACTTGCAATATGATCAATAATAGCATGAAAATTCTTCCTCTTAAACATATCAAATATATTCATTATAACCAATGATCTTGGTAACATTCAACCTTCAATCCAACACATGGGGTTCAAGTGGTGCCATTGGCCAAACCTACAAGAATATCTCAAAGCAAACATCAGTCCATAAGGATCGTCATTAATTACCAAAACCACACATGGGGAACCATGCACTTTCAACATTGTAGAGGATAAATCAAAGTCATACTTAAACAACAATGAGCAATATTTCTTTCTTTTCTCATTCACAAGAATTGATCAATAGAATTTTCTAAACTTTGGATAGTGCATATTTCCCCAAGTTAAAAAATAGTTATACTAGAATTGAAGGAAACATTCTTAAAGCTAACGAGCTAGAAGGGGAACAAGCTCTAGGTGCAACCAAACAAATAATAATATCATCATATTTAATCTTGCAAGAGTTAGGAAAACGAGAATGACATACCTCCTCTTGCTAGTTTGGTGCCTTGTTTGATCCATCTTCCATTTTCTTTTCCTTGCTATCTCACACGAGCTGAGAATATATGTGAGACAAAAACAAAACAAAAACAAAGATAAAGAAAAAGAATATATACAAAAGATCAAACGAATTTTTTTCGAATAAAAGAAAGAACGTATAAAAGGATACTCTAGTTTTTTTTTTGTAATTTTGATAAGAACAACGATAAACAAATTACTCTAATTTTTTTGTGTTTTTGAATAAGAATGCAATTGCTAAAATTAGGCATACTTAAAATAACTGGAAATAAACATGAATGCAATGGTGTGGAGGATTCTCACCTCCCCAAGATTAGGTTTTTGTCCTAACAAGGCTACTTGTTGCCGCCCTGTGGTGGTGGGTTATGTCCACACAAGTTCATGAAGTTGGTGAAACTCGTGTTAACGTAGTTGAAGTTGGTGCCCACACTCTGGAGTGCATGCTCAACCTAGCCTACTCGTCCCACGAGCTTGGTATATTTTGAGAGGTCAACAAAATTACCTTGTCCTTGTTGTGGCGGTGGTGGTGCTTGGTATCCCCCATAACCCCCACACGCCTCCTGGTTGCTAGAGGTACTCCTCTTGGGCAACATATTCCTCCCATCTTCCTTCCTCAACTGGCTCCTGAGGGTCCAACCAAGCTTCTTGGCGAGCCACATCATATTACTCGCGGTCTATCTGTGTTCGCCTACCCTGTAAAGAAAAAGCATGAGGAAATGGCAAGGCAGGAATTTCCTCGTCGTTCTTGTTACTAGAAAAGCGTAAACGAAAATAATGGGTGTCGCGGTTGGTAGGGTTAATATTCAAATAACCAACATAAACTAAATATTGAGGGTCAATCAAAGTGGAGCCTACAATAGGCGCATCATCATCAAAGTTGATCCCCTCTTCTATAGCAATGTGAGTAAAAATGCCACCATAGCAAGTTCTTCCTTTGGTTTATGACTGTTGGCGGTGAAAGTGATGAATAAGAAGTGCACCAAAATTAAAGTGTACATCCTTAAATGCTGCAGTTAGATGTGCAAGATCATGGTATGCAAGTGCACCTGCATTTTCTCTAGCAAAAAGAAAAGTTGCAATAAAAATAGCTTGGTAACGGATGGTGGATTTTTGAATGAGAGACATGTTTTTTCTAAGGTAGTCATAATTACGAAGAATAGATATCTCACTCGAAACACATGCCATCTCGACAAGTTCATTATAAGCATTCTCTAGAGATTTCGTACTGTGGTTCGGAAAACCGAAAATGGCGCATAATCTTTGGAGGGTTAGGCGTACTTGTTGTCCCTTGATGGTGAACCAACGGTATGGCTCATCGTCTGGCTTGTAGAGGTTGATGTAGAATGTGGAGAGGCACTCACGCATGAGCTTCTCGAAGGTGGGGACACGTATTTGCACGAAGGTGACAAGTACATTGCATCCCACCATCGTCGCTAAGTCAGGGGCAAGACCAGTGTTCTGGAGGAACTAGTGATGCACCCAACTCATGGAAACGACCTCGCGGTTCTTCATCCCCTTCCAGGACTCCTTGACCGCCTCACGGTCAATCTTGAAGGGGGGCTCCTTCATGGCCCTCTTGTGGCTGAGTACGGGGCTCCCGCGGCCCATCACATGGTTAACTTCTTGGATGCCATTTCCCTAAAGAAACAAAAATTAACTATTGTAAGTCCAGGCAAAAAATAATTTGATACTCTATTGTTTTTAACTAAAGAAGAGTAGGGCTCCCGCGGCCCATCACATGGTTAACTTCTTGGATGCCATTTCCCTAAAGAAACAAAAATTAACTATTGTAAGTCCAGGCAAAAAATAATTTGATACTCTATTGTTTTTAACTAAAGAAGAGTAGGCATATGATTCACAGGTGTATAATAGATGATTCTATGTGCTCAAATAAAATCCTAACATGTACAAATCTCTAGAATCAATCTAGGTCAAGAACTCATCTAGTTCTAGCAAAGATATGAAAATAGCCACATATTGGATAAACTAAACCATGGTTGGAGGAGAAACTTACCGATTTGGAGTTCTACCAAATCAAACGAACGAAATCCACGAAGAATCGAAGCTTTGGGAGGATTTAGGGCAAAGTTTTTGAAGATTTGGAGAGAGGTATTTTCAGGTTTTGGAGGAGCTAGGAGATGAATCCGGCAGCCCCCTCTCTTTTATCTTCGAAACGGCGGTATGGTGAGTAGTACGATCACAACTCACTGTACCGAGGTTGTTTCATGTTCTCTTTGTAAATTTTAGGGTTTACATACCTGCCTCGTGTTCTGGTATGGTGGCTGGTACGGTCGCAATTCACTGTACCCCCACTCGTTAAGTGATAACTCTGCTGCATAGATACAGAAGGCTTGCACAATACGGTCTCTGATATGGTGGATCTCACCGTATTGCAACTCGTTTAAGTAAATTCTCCACTCTCTGGTTCCGAGAAGTGTCACGATACGGTCATCGGTACGGTGATAATTCACCATACTGTGACTCGTTAAGTGATTCTTTCTTGTGCACTTCGAAGATGGTCTGGCCGGTACGGTCAGTGGTACGGTGAGTGCTCACCGTACCCTGACTCGTTATTGAAAATATTGTGTATTGGGATCTGCAAAACAGTTAAAATAAAAATAATAAATAAATCATCAGTACATTGGTTAGTACGGGGAAAGTCACCATATTGTGTCTCGTGAAGTATTTTTCTTCTGCTCTTTTGCTCATGTCTTCTTCTATTTGTCATGTTCACTTCAAAAATAATAAGTTCCGCTTCCTCAGAACCAAGATTAACATCTATAAATACTAACAACATATAACATTTGTGAGGGGTTGTTCCGCATTGATGTTTTACCTTTTTATTCTTCTTGAAACTGGGCAACCCTCTCCTTTTAAATTAATTTTTCATTCTTACCTTTGGTTGCTCTTCTTCCAGAGCATTCACTGAATTTGTTTTTCGTGATGGCGTGATATATTTATCTCTTTGCTCGCCTCTCTTCGGGAAACATCGAATAATTTATTTATCATAGACATTGAATGTTATCTTCTCATTCAAACAATCTACATAAGCTCCTACAGTACTCAAAAATGGTCTTCCTAATATGATAGATAGATTATCATCCTCGGAAATATCTACTATGATAAAATCAGTGGGTATAGGCATAATATGCTGATCAGTTCTAATTAAAGCATCCTCAATAATTTCCACTGGTTGCTTTCTTGTTTTGTCTGCCATTTGCAAAGTTATAGAAGTTGGAGAATAGTCTCCCAAGTTTAACTTTTTGTATAAATAGAATGGCATAACACTTAACCCTGCTCCTAGATTGCAGAGTGCATTATGAATTTATGTTCCTCCTATATGACAAGTTATAATGGGCGTACATGGATCTTTCTGCTTCGGGTATTGATCACTCATTGGGTAACTCTCTATCAAAGCCATTGTTTCAATTGGAGGAACGACACTTTTTCTATTGAGAATGTCTCTCAACAATTTTTTATTAGTGGGGATCTGCATAGCTTTAAGAATATGCGCTTCAAATGTTAGTTTGTTGAGAGCATCAACAAATGAATTATAGAGGCCCTTGTCACTCATATGTTTCTTTCTATGTGGGAAAGGAAGAGGTTTCTTAGGTTTACTATGAACTTTGTGTGGACGGTCTGGTTTACTTATTGTCTTTATTTTCTCTTTTATCTTTGCTTTTTTATTTATTACCTTAGCATTGGCTCCTTCTTGTTCAACATTTTGTTCTTTCCCTCCTTTTTTTTACTCTCATTGTCAGAAATAAATGGATATTGTGCCTTTTCGTTACCTTCTTCCGGTGTTTATTCTCCTTGACGCTCTTCATTGATCTTTTCAATATCTTGAGGGTCTATGAGATCTTTATCTCTTTTTCTCAGTTCTTCTTCATCTTGCTTGATCCTTCTCATACTAGTTTGGTCCTTTTGGTCCCTCTGTTACTATATTACGTCTTGCGACAACATTAGATGATACAAAATTCATAGGGCAATCTTGTTCAAGTACGAGAGACTTGTTTTTAGCTATTTGTTCACACTAGATACTAATCATGTGTGCATGTTTATCTAACTGTTTAGCAGTGTGTCCCATATCCTCTAGTTCTTCTGACATTTGTTCTGTTACCTTTTCATGGTATTTAACATGATTTACCAATTCTTCATTTATCTTGTTTTGCTAACATCTAAAGGAATGAAAAGCTTTGTAAATTTCATCCTCCTTCTCATATATCTGAAGATTGTCTATTTCTTTACCTTTTAGTTCCTCTGATGGTATACCATTTACCTTCATAGCTTCATCAAATTGCTTCTTCAATTCATCATTCAACATATATTGGGGTCTTTCTTTGGCATTCTCCTCCAGAAAATTAATGTAACAAGATTCATCAGTTTTACTAGGATTCCATTGATGTACATTAGTGACAATAGTCTCAATGAGTTTTCCTCCTTCCTTCTTGGATAGTTGCATAAAGCAGCCTCCGACACTGCAATCAAGAAAATTCTTAGATTCTTCATTCAACCCGTAATAGAAAATACGATATAAAGTTTCTTCACTATTTCCTCGAACAAAGTTATTTTGATTAAGACCAAAAATACCCCCTCCCCTCCACCAACCTCCGGCTAGCTTGTCCCAAATAGATCTCACCATTGCTAGAGCTCACCCACCTTTCTAGATCTCCAAATCCTTCCACCCAAAAGCCTTGATCTTTGGAGGATTGAAGGAGAAGGCCCTGATCTACGTCTTCACCAACCAGATTTCATTCCCCCCCCTCATTTTCTTGAGGGGAACTAGTCTAGGGTTTCCTCTTGTGGAGAACCTAGACATCTTGTCTCTCTTGGTGATTCTTGTGATTGTTGGGAGCCCCCAATTTGGTTATGTCTGTGTGACCCAAACTTGTTTGTAAAGGACTCGATTCCCGCCTCAAAGGGGATCAATAGTGGAAGGTGGACTAGGCCTTTGTGGCGGGGTTCATCGGTGAACAGGATGAGGCCTTTGTGGCGTTGGGTAGGCCTTCATGGCGAGCTCATACCCCTCCAACGAGACGTACTCCCTTAACAAGGAGGAACTCGGGAATACATCGTGTCTCCGCGTGCTTCCTATCGGTTATCTCGTTCCCTTATCCTTTACTTGTGTTTGTGTTGCATTTATTGTTGTACTTGCCGCATTTATTGTTGTACTTGTCATATAGGTAAATTCAACATAGTTGCACTATCTAGAGAATTTAACTTTGTGTTAAGCCTAATCTTGAAGAAACATTAAAATTGGTCGCAACACCTATTCACCCCCACCTCTAGGTGCCCATACATTACTTTCAGGTGCGGCTTCGACCAGTGGTGGTCCGGCGGGTTCGGGTGGTGTGCGTGGCGGCGGTGCTGATCCTTGGCGGTAGGGGGCTTGGGCAGCTGAAGCGGCTGGCTGGTCGCCGGCGGCGGCCGCTGGCGCCCTCACGGCCCAGATCTGGGCCCTTTGGGCCGCATCTGTTCCTGGTCTGGCCGGTTCCGTAGTGGCAGCACCCCTCCTGCTCGACGGTGACGCTGGTGCTCGGGCCGGGGGTCGTGGAGATGGTGGTGTGCCTTCTGCAGTGCGGCAGCGGGACTTTACGGGTCCAAGACGGGCCCGGCCAGGCTAGGAGGGTCTGGTATGTCCCTAATGCTGCATCCGGTCGGCTACCACAGTTGGCGGTGGAGGTCGATCCCTCCCGCGTGCTACTGTACTACTACCCCCTCGCCAGAGTACCTTCGTCTCGGTCATCTAGCCTCGCAACGTATATCACGGGAGACGGCGACGGTGATTGCAAGACCGTGGTGGAGTGTGCAGGTGGTTGGCTTGCATGGTGGAGCGCGACGGAACGTCCGGGGACGTGGCTGGTTGGGGTTGGGAGAAATCCCCATCGTCTCGAAACCGATGCGGCGACTCCTACGGGTGTGGCCTTCCTTCGTGAAGGGTGTCAGGCATACCCCTTCCCCCACCCCCACGACGTACTAGGGGAAACCCTTGAACGGGCACCAGGTTAACCCTGGGACCGGTCGGGCAGCAGCGTCGTCATCGTCGCTCACCTTCTTGGAGGTGTTGCTTGGTATGTGACATTTCGGAGAGCTAGGAGCGTGGTGGAACTTCTCCGGAGGGTGCAGCGGTGGCGAGTCACCCTCGTTTTCGTCGATCTGCCGTTGACGGAGTTTTTTTTTTTTCATTTTCGTTTTTGTTTCTTTTGGGCGTACCTTGTGCTGTTTGCCTAGCGAGCTCTGAGTTTCGGTCAATTTCTATATTAATATAGCGGGGCAAAATCCTGTTTCGTGGATAGTGTTGAATTTATAGTGAATTCATGAACATATCCCTTGCATATGTTCATGTTTAAATATTCATACATAATTCGTATTATTGTACTTAAATTTTATAACTATTTTGTTTAATCAAATCTTATATTCAATGCATGATCATATTTCCTACACGGTTAGCCTATCTTAAATTGTTATTTTGTTTCGGGTAGGGCATCGACGACAGATACTACCAACTTATCTACTACGAATATTGTCCAATCCAACGATGGAAGTAATTCAAATGATAGATTCATTGATCGGTCCCAAATTGAAATAGCACAAGATAAAAGTGATGTTACTGTAGAAGAAGAGAACATGTGCTTGATGCTCGGAATTAACGACAAATCCGGTCATTGACAAGCTATCGATGGAGCAGCTATAGAAGCCTCCATTGAAAATATGAATGTTTCTATGGATGATATTGGTGAGGATTTACTTGTTGATGCGGCTCTTTCTGTGTCCGAACATATGCCCGAAGAGAACCACTTTTGGTACGACAAAGAACATCCTACGATAGAGGAAGGTTTCTTGTTTTTTTTCGATAGAGTAGTTCAGGATGCTCTTGACAACATTTGCTATTAGAGACAAGTTTGATATTCATATACAAGGTAGTGACACTACTAGATTTATAGGTCACTCTAAAGGAGAACTATGTCAATGGAGAATAATGGCAAGGACAATAGAAGATGGAAAAACAGTCAGGGTATTAACCTGTCTAGCTAACATCAACTTTTGAACTTGCGTGTTGCAACTATTTTATAAAGTTCCATGCAAGTAATGGATGGTATTGTGTTCTCTTGCAGATTAAAAAAATTGTAAAGACTCATAATTGTTCATCTACAGCTGAAATGATCTCAAGCATGGAAGACCAAGCATGGATGGCGAAAAGTCGATTGGAATATTGAGAAAGAGACAAACATCGGTGCTAATGAGCTGGCGAAAAGGTTAAAAGTCGAGTACAAAGTTACAAATCGGTATCGGACTGTTTGGAGGGCCAAAGAAATGGCCATGGATAAATTATATGGTACATGGGTACAAAGATTTCAAAATCTGTGGAACTTCTAAGCTGATATTGAGAAGAGGTCTCCGGGTAGCATTGTAGAGGTTGATGTGAACAGAGAAGGAGGTAAAGTGTATTTCTCCAGATTTTTTATGGCACTCAAGCCATGAATTGATGGATTTTTGAACGATTGTAGACCATATGTTAGTATAGAGTCCACCTTTTTAATGGAAAGTGGAATGGTCAGCTAGCAGCATGTACAACACTAGATGGACATAACTTGATGTTTCCCTTAGCATTTGGATTCTTTGCTTTGGAGACCGAGGATAACTAGACTTGGTTTATGCAACAATTGCACAGGGCAATAGGACATCTTCAAAATGTAGCTATATGTACAGATGCATGCAAAGTGTTGAAGAATGCAGTTAAAAATGTTTTTCCTCAAGATGAGCAAGGGGAATGCTTTAGGCATCTGATGGAAAATTTCAAAAGAAAAAGTTCCACATAGAAGTTTTTGGTCGGATGTGGCCATGAGCCAAGGCTTAGCCTGTAGAAACATTTAACCACCATATGTCCAAGGTATTTGAAGCTAAATCTGAGGTAGGTACCCACTTGATTACTTATCATAATTTGAAGTGGATGAGATGTGACTTCAACACGGAAATAAAATGTGATTACATTCATAAAAATCTAGTTGAGAGCTTCAATAGCTGGATCAGAGGAATGAAGGACCGTTAAGGATGTGAGCTCAACAATCCCCATGGTGAGGGACCCGGGGTTTTGATAAAGGAAGAGGGCGCTAGTGGACTACTCGATTTGACGGTTTACTACCCATCGAGTTTATTTCGACGAGGTGAAAAGTGTCGATTATAGGGGGTGCTCTCCGGGGATTGGATCTCGCCTAGCTCTGAATCTAGGGTTGTTTGTCTTATTTTTTATCCCCTCCCGCGCTTTATATATGTAGAAGGGGTCTTAGGGGTGTACATGAGATGGACTTTGGCTCTAAGTCGGTAACTACAATTTCCTAATCTTGCTGATGGAGTCTTTTCTTCCATTGTGGCTCGAATCTTCGTGGGCCTTTGTGTAGATTGCTCGAGGAGCCTTGCGGTACCCCTTAGTGGGCGGCACTGGGTACCTCCTTAAGGGAGAGTCTCTCAGTACCCCCACAACAGTAGCCCCCGATTTCCTGATGGAGTCAAAGACTCGATCTAGGGACTCAAACTTCTCGTGCAGATTACTCTGGGTACCTTTCCTTGTCGAATATGCATCTCAACAAGTCCCTCGGGTGAACCGATAGGGTTTCGATTAGGAGAACGTGTAGGCGCTAGTGACAATCGTCGGCTAACAGGGGCACGATTTACCTAGGTTCGGGGCCCTCGTAGAGGTAAAACCCTTACTCCTGCTTCTGTCGATCTGTATTAGCACAATAGATCGGTTATAGTGGGGGTGCTCGAGTCGAGAGTAGATCTCAATCTCAAGGCTTAGGTGGTGCGGTAATGCTTCATCCCCCTCCTGGTGGTTCTCCTGGACTTATATAGGTGGTCAGGTCTCAAACCGTACCCGGCGGGATTACAAACCCTAACCTAAAGTCGGTTACAAGTTTCCTTACTTGACCCGCAAGGCTTTGCGGTTGGGCCTTAATTGGGCCTTCTAGAATAGTCTATGGCGTCTCCCTTTGGGCTTTGGTCTTGGGCCTTGGACCGGGTGGCCTCACCCGATAGGTCTAGGATTCATCCCTTCGTCATTCCTGCAAATAATCTTTCTGGGAGGAAGACGGTTTTCATGGGTTTGATCTACTTGACGGGTCGAGGTCAATTAATCTCACTCGGGAGAATACACCGATTAATCTACTCAGGGTTCGAGTCCTCTGGCTCGATCCTGGAAAATCCTAGGGTAACCCGACTCGATCTGTTGAAGTCTTACCGAGTCGAATTCCAGTTATCAGTTTGTTTTACCTGATGCATCCATGAGGATTTTCATCATACCTGTTGGTATGGGAAAATACCAGGTACCGCAGCAATGGTGCAATTCCCATGTCGTTGAAAATGTTCGACGGGTCTTACCTTCAAACTTATGAGCATGGCATCCAGAGTTTTAGCATAGCTGTACGCTTCTGGGATACTCGAAGGTTGATTCATTCGAGTGAATTTTTTGAGTGGTGAAGGAGGAAACCTCAACTTACACGCTCACTGGAGTAAATTTTTTTCCTCGTGAAAGGCTATTCATGCCTCGAGTAAACTTTCCTGTTGCTCGAGGGCTTTGTTATTCGAGTAGTAATCATCAGCAGTGATGTAACATCCTATTTTTTTTTCAAGGCATTGGACATTTATGTGATGTGAACTTATCCTGTCAGACGGTAGCTTGCCCGAGCGGATATTGACCACTATTTGACCGTTCGGTGCTCGATAATCTAGGGATTCAGTAAATGCCTAGATTATCGCGCGTACTGGGCGGCGTGGAGGCGGAGCGGTTGGCCTCCTTCCGCCACGTGTAGGGCCGATCCAGCATGAGAAGAAAGCAACAACAAGGATGGTTTTACCTAGCTATATATACCGCGAGGGAGGAGGGGTATTTCCCCTTCTTCTTCCTCGCGCCTGCATCTGCCCTTAGTTTCCTACACCGGAGCTGTTACTGCACTCCCCAAGCTTCTCCAAATTTACGCCATGGTGTTCACCGGAAGAGTGACGCTTCCTCAGCGGCCGGCAGCACAGAAGGCCGCTAGTGGAAAGGAGGGAAGTGGGCCAAATCAGTCGGCACCGCCACGTTCCTCACCGCCACCAAACGCGAAGGACCGCTTCAAGCCGGCGCATGGAGGCGCCCAGGTTCAGAGGTACGACTATTCCCGGAGGCCAACGAGCGGGTGGCTTTCATGGATCACATGTCCCGGGGCGTATCTTTTCCTATCCACCCCTTTTTCCTTGCGCTTATGGCGATGTACGGTGTGCAATTGCTCGATGTCCCGACGAACTCGGTGCCGCATGATACGTCATAAACGTATCTCTAATTTCAGATGCTCCATGATGATATTATGCCAATTGCTACATGTTTTCTCCCATCTTTATGTCATTTTTATCGATTTTCCGGACTAACCTATTGAGAAGATGCCACAGAGCCAGTTCCCTGTTTTCTGCTGTTTTTTTAGTTTCAGAAAATTTGTTCCGGAAATATTCTCGGAATTGGAAAGTTCGAAGCCCGGAATTCCTATTTTTCCCGGAAGTATCCAGAAGACCGAAGAGGAAACGAAGAGGGGCATCAGGGGGCCCACACCATAGCATGGCGCCCCCTGGCCGCGCCAAGGGGTGCTATGGGGCCCCTGGACTTCCACCGCCTCTGCCATTTCGCCTATTTAATCCCCCGGGATGGAAAACCCTAAGCACCTAATCAAAATCCCCGAAAAAGATCCGCAGCCGCCGTCACGGGCAACCATAGATTAGGAGGCATCTGGAGCTGTTTTCCGACACCCTGCCTCAGAAGAAATCATCACCGGAGGCTTCTACATCACCATGACTGCCTCCGGAGTGGTGCGTGAGTAGTTCATCCCTGGACTACGGGTTCATAGCTGTAGCTAGATGCTTGTCTCCTCCTCATATGCCTCCATGTTTAGATCTCGTGAGCTGCCTATCATGATCGAGATTGATCTTATGTAATTCTATATGCTGTGTTTTCTGGGATCCGATGAATATTGACCTTATGCCAAGTTGATTATAGTCTTTATTGCATACGTTATTTGTGATCTTGCATGCTTTCCGTTGCTAGTGGTTGTTCTGGCCAAGTAGTTGTAGTGACTCCAAGAGGGGGTATTTATGCTTGATAGTGGGTTCATGCCTCCTTGTTGCCTTGCTCGAGTGACAGAAACGTGAAGGGGGAGGATGTGTTGTTGCCATTAGGGAGAAAACAGAGGTGAGAGTGCCCGCGTGCATAATCATTGCTTACATTACACACTTTGTTTAATGCAATTATCTGTTGCTTGCAACTTAATACCTAAAGGGGTTCAGATGATAACCCGAGGGTGGATTATTAGTCATAGATGCAGATGGATGTCGGTCTATGTATCTATTTGTAGTGCCCGCACTAAATATCATAGTAATCTTCATGTTATATTTTGCACTACGGTGCAACATCTATTTGTAAATTTCCCAGCTGTAATTTGTTCACCCAGCATGCTATCTTTTATGGAGAGACACCACTAGTGAAAATATGAACCCCGATCCATTTTCCACACTGTTAAACAAACCACAACATTTTCCTGCTTTCTGTACTTACTGCAAGCATACACTATTTTCCACACTATACGTCTAATCTTTGTTTTCAGCAAGACCGGTGAGATTGACAACCTCACTGTACCGTTGGGGCAAAGTATTTTGGTTGTGTTGTGTGCAGGTTCCACGTTGTTGCTGACACCGGTGAAGCGCCAACACCACCGTCAGTGGCATCAACCTTCCGAAGATTCTCTTTCTCCTACTGGATTGATAACCCTGGTTCTTAACTAAGGGGAAAACTCCTACCGCTGTGCTCATCACACCCTCCTCTTGGGGTTCCCAACAACACATAGTAAGGATTTTTCTGGCGCCGTTTCCGGGGAGAAAGAAGTCTTCTGGCAAGGGGAGTCTCTCACTCTCAACCTCTTTATTTTGTTTATTGTCTTGTTTTTACTTTTGTATTGTTTTTATTCTCTATATTGAAAACACACACACAAAAAATAGTTTACTTTATAACTGTTATCGATTTGCTTGCTGTTATTTTTGCTTTTGCTGCTCTTAGCTTCATCTCTAATCATGATTCTACCCAAGTTTACCTTGAAAGACGTACCAGTAGGTAGCGGTGACATAATTGGGAAAGATAATATTGGAGATTTTTTTAATTATGTTAGTATTCATGAAGAATTTGAGGATAGATCCTTAGCTGAACTAGCTCGAAATTATGAAACCGCTGCGGCATCTCTAGTTTGTATGCTAGAATCTAGGTTTGTTAAACTTAATCCCATAATACAACAAATGTTGCTCAACCTTGATAGCATTAAGGATAGCGAAAAAAGAGAATTTATCCTAGAAACTTTGTTTAAATTATTTGGTGATGTTGCTATTGAGGCTAGAAAAGGTTTTAATTGATTTGAGATGTCTGGCTCATGTGTAGATGTTAATAGCACACCGGGTAAAGCCAACTATAAAGAAATTAAAATACCAATACCCTTTAAATTGGTGGAAATGCATGAAACTATAGAAAAGAATTTTGATTGGATTGTTCCTGCAAACCCATTTGATGAAAGTAATCTGCCTAAAAGTGCTGATAAAGGGACGTCAAAAACTTCTATAGATAAAATACCATTCATCGTTGAGTATATTTCTAATCTTAGTGTTGATGCTTCTTCACTTGAAAATACTTGAGTTGCCCTTTTAGGCCTAGCTGAAAGGAGTTAAAGAAAAGCGCTACCGGGATACAACCCGTTTTATTTCTCTGTTTTCATTCTGTTTTCTTTGTTTCATTTTGTGTGCTTTGCACCTGGGTGTTGTATATTTCTTTAGAAACACCTCTATATCTTTTATTTTGTGTTTTTGTTGAGCCAAGTAAAGCCTCTAGTGGAAAGTTGAAACTATATTTCGGATTTCTGCGCAGAAAACAGATTTCTGCTGTCCACTGTTAATTCCGTTAAAAATCATAGAACACTCAACATGACCTGTCCTTTGTTGTGCTTAATCCTGAGTTATATACGCAACTTTTATTAGTTGAGCACTTTTTCATTTGAGCAACAGAAGATTTTTGAAAAAATCGATCTTTGCATGCTGTTCTGTTTGGACAGATTTCTGCCAATTATTGCATTTGCATCTTAATCTCTTTATTTTGGTATTCTTTTGAGAAAAAGAGTTTTAAAAGAAGTTATGACAGTATCTAATGTTTTTTTGATTGCTAGTATTGTGTTGAAACTGAACCATGTGAGTTTATTATGTCGATTGCACTAACGTTGCTAATGAAGATTGTGAGAATTTTGATGTGAAGGAAGTTTTCAAGGGTCAAGAGAAGATGATGATATGATGTGATCAAGAAGAGTGAAAATATTAAGCTTGGGGATGCCCCGGTGGTACATCCCAGCAAATTCCAAGAATACTCAAGGGTCTAAGCTTGAGGATGCCCAAGCCATCCCCTTCTTCATCAGCAAATTATCAGGTCACTTCTAGTGAAACTATATTTTTATTCGGTCGCATCTTATGTGCTTTACTTGGAGAGTCTTTTATTTTTGTTTTCAGTTTGTTTTTACTTTCATAATAAGCTTGGTTGGACCCCAGTATTCTTTTATTGGAAAGTGACATGCTCTGCTTTTTCATGAGAATACGTTGTATTCTTAGTCTCTGTTTGGCTGATGCACTCATTCAGCTCCTGTTTTGCATGCATCTCTTATCAGAGCTGTTAGTTTTAGTAGTGTTATTTGAGTACTCTCATGTTTGCTTGCTGTGTCATAAAGAGTATTTTTGTTAAAGCATGTTTTGTATGGTTCTTGTTGGGAGAAACAAAACTGCTCCTTGAAGGAGAATTTATAACAGTACTAGTAGAAGCTTGTATAGACTATGGCTAGAACTTTTTCATGCCATGCTAAATGTTATTTTAGTTTTAAAGCCTTGTGGTTATAGTAGCATGAGTATCCTAAAATAGCTGAGAGTGTTTAATTTGTATTGAAATATTCATGAGTTGTTCTTGTCATAGTAAAGCGTCAATATATGGTATTCTCTTTCGAATGTTTTATTTAGTTAACTTGGCGCATGCTCACACCATGTTCATAACTATAAACCAGTCAAGAATAGCCTCCATGACCACTTAGTTTTTGAACTTGTGATAACGCTTATGCTTTAATTAATGATGCTTATGTCACTATGCATGATTATGACTCTTATGCTCTCTTGATTTGTCACTCCTAGTCTTTTGCTAGCCTCCACCTGTACTGAGTATGAGCTCTACTCGTGCATCCAAACTCCTTTTAACCAAGGTTTTTCCCATTTTGTACACCATACCTACCTACATGTCGTATTTAACCGCCACTCCAAAGTAAATTGCTCATGTTTTACCTTTAAAACCTTCAAAATTATTCCTGCATTGTGTTCTTGTTTTTGCTCATGAGGATGTCAATAGAGAATCTTTATCTCACTTGTTTATTATATTTCACACCCTGGACTAGTGGCTTCATCCGCTTATCCAAATGATATAAGAGCTGGCAGCGGGGTGCCCAGCCCCAAATTAATACAAACAAATTCTCTTCACTATTTTTGCCCCTGATCATATCAGTCAAAGCATAATTGTGTAAACAAAAGAGAAATAGGGATGACCTACACCAGTTGCGTCCTTCACCATGGGAGCCGCTCTTGTGAATCCAGTTGGCTTGTGACGTACTGTATTTTCTGTTTACCATTCGTTGACACTAGCATACACCCCTCCTAAAATATAGACATTCCTCCACAAATGTCAAAGTTTTAATACCTCTGTTTAATAAAATAAAAAGCTCTAGCACATGAGTGATCCCTGCTTCCCTATGCGAAGGGCCTTTCTTTTACTTTTATGTTGAGTCTCCATCCTCTAACTTTATGCACAGTTTAGAGAGCATTTTTGCCATTCTGAGTTCTATGTGCATTTGTCCCATAAACATCAATAGTTACTTCATGATGTGATATCATTTGTTCTTAAATTATTTGTTCTAGTCTTCCTCTTGAACTTTGAAAGTGTCCTGGCATTTATGTTTTCCCCCGCTCTTAAGGACTATCGAAATATCACTTTGCCATGCTTTCTCTATACCTGAAACAAACGTTTACCTTTCTTTGCATTATTCATGATCCTTTATTTGATTTACTCATCGTGATGCAAAGTAATTGCTATGCTTTATTATTAAAGATTTATCATGCCTGTGTTTAAAGTTTTATGATCTCAGCTTGCATATGATTTTACATTAGATTGATCAAGTTTATTTTAGTAGCATGTCACCTCAGAAATTATTGTTTTATCGTTTACCAACTCGAGGACGAGTAGGAACTAAGCTTGGGGATGCTTGATACGTCATAAACGTATCCCTAATTTCTGATGCTTCATGATGATATTATGCCAATTGCTACATGTTTTCTCCCTTCTTTATGTCATTTTTATCGATTTTTCAGATTAACCTATTGACAAGATGCCACGGAGCCAGTTCCCTGTTTTCTGCTGTTTTTTAGTTTCAGAAAAGTTCTTCTGCAAATATTATCAGAATTCGAAAGTTCGAAGCCCGGAAGTCCTATTTTCCCCGGAAGCATCCAGAAGACCGAAGAGGAGACGAAGAAGGGGCATCAGGGGGCCCACACCATAGGGTGGTGCGGCCCCCCTTGGCCGCGCCAGGGGGTGGTGTGGGGCCCCTGGACCTCCACCGCCTCTGCCCTTTCGCCTATTTAATCCCCCTGGATGGAAAACCCTAAGTACCTGATCAAAATCCCCGAAAAAGTTCCGCAGCCGCCGTCACCGTCAACCCGAGATCAGGAGGGTTCTGGAGCTGTTTTCCGGCACCCTGTCGGAGAGGAAATCATCACTGGAGGCTTCTACATCACCATGCCTGCGTCCGTAGTGATGCGTGAGTAGTTCATCCCTGGACTACGGGTTCATAGCTGTAGCTAGATGGTTGTCTCCTCCTCATATGCCTCCATGTTTAAATCTCGTGAGCTGCCTATCATGATCGAGATTGATCTTATATAATTGTATATGCTGTGTTTTCTGGGATCCGATGAATATTGACCTTATGCCAAGTTCATTATAGTCTTTATTTCATATGTTATTTGTGATCTTGCATGCTTTCCGTTGCTAGTGGTTGCTCTGGCCAAGTAGTTGTAGTGACTCCAAGAGGGGGTATTTATGCTTGATAGTAGGTTCATGCCTCCTTGTTGCCTTGTTCGAGTGACAGAAACGTGAAGGGGAGGATGTGTTGTTGCCATTAGGGAGAAAACAGAGGTGAGAGTTCCCGCGTGCATAATCATTGCTTACATTACACACTTTGTTTAATGCAATTATCTGTTGCTTGCAACTTAATACCTAAAGGGGTTCGGATGATAACCCGAGGGTGGATTATTAGTCATAGATGCAGATGGATGTCGGTCTATGTATCTATTTGTAGTGCTCGCACTAAATATCATAGTAATCTTCATGTTATATTGTGCACTACGGTGCAACATCTATTTGTAAATGTCCCAGCTGTAATTTGTTCACCCAGCATGCTATCTTTTATGGAGATACACCCGGTCCATTTTCCACACTGTTAAACAAACCACAACATTTTCCTGCTTTCTTTACTTACTCCAAGCATACATTGTTTTCCACACTATACGTCTAATCTTTGTTTTCAGCAAGATCGGTGAGATTGACAACCTCACTGTACCGTTGGGGCAAAGTATTTTGGTTGTGTTGTGTGCAGGTTCCACGTTGTTGCTGACACCGGTGAAGCGCCAACACCACCGTCAGTGGCATCAACCTTCCGAAGATTCTATTTATCCTAGTGGATTGATAACCATGGTTCTTAACTAAGGGGAAAACTCTTACCGATGTGCTCATCACACCCTCCTCTTGGGATTCCCAACAACACATAGCATCGCACATCGCATGTTTCATCGTGTTGTGCGAGTGCTACCTTGGGGTAGCACCGCACTGGGCTCTTTTCAAACATTACTTCAACGTCAAGGCGCAGTCCAGCAGTAGTGACCCACACGAAGTTGGAGGTTACAACATTCAGATTATCCCGAAGTCGGGCTACTTCTCGAGGGGCTTCGTCGACTCCGTCACTGGCTGGAGGAGTCGATGGTTCTATGCAAAGGACTCCCCCAACACTGATGGTTCTCCTCTGGTGGATCTAGATAAGCCGGTGGCTCCGAGGAGCTCATGGAAGAACTAGCTTTCTGTTGAGAAAGTCACTTAGACTGAAGATCTGGTGTCTCAAGGTGGCCGCACCAAAGGCTGAGGGGCTTAATGGAACCATATGGCTTCCATGTTCCTCGGGGGTCGAGTTCAAGCCAGGTAGTCCCTATGTGGGCTTATTCGTGTGCTGACTCGACTCATCATCTACACCGTGAAGAGCTCTCGAGTAACAAACTCGAGCAGTGTTTGTGTCAGATTACCCGAGTGAAGGAGAATGAAGCGATCGACTCGAATCCCGCTCTCCCCCATCCCCCACCCCCACTATGTTCTTCGACTGAACGTACCAAGGTGGTTTTTCCTTTCTGTTTCCTGACTTCTATTTCCTTTTTCTTTTCTATTTCCATTGTTTTTGAGTAATTTTCCCTTTCACTGGTTGACTTCTTTTTTCCCTTTTTAGAATCTGAACGGTTTTTCCACTGAACCACCCAAGGCGGGTTTCGTCCCTTTCTTGGAAGGTTTGGCTGAGGATGCGGCGGTGGACTTGGACTCTATTCCTTCAGTTGTCACAGGGAATTCTTCTCAAGAGGTGGATGATCTCGAAGATTTTCAGGAGGAAACTGCTGAAGAGTCTCGAGTGCCTCCCAAGCATACTCAAGTAGAAGTTGAGGTTGAGGAAGCTACCTCTAGGGACTCGAGTTCTTCGAGCGCAACCCAAGGAGCTGAATTGAGGAACCCAATTTCTGCGGTTCCGATTTCTTCAATGCCTCCGCCTGCTCCTCAATATTCAACAGCTCCCTTGGCTAAGAAAGTTCCCCGAGTGTATGGTTTGGGTTCTCTGGGCAGGTAAACTTTTACCCCTTTTCTTCCGTGTCTTGCTAGTCAAACTTTTAGCTTTTTTAACTATTGTTGTTTCAGGGCTCCTCTGCCTCCCAGGGCTCCAACTACTCCTCCTTCTGCAGCGGATCCTCCTACTACTCCGACTCCGCCAACTGCTTCGATTGCTGCCCCCACTCCTCGTACTCAAGGAAGGACTGGTTCAGGTAATCCTCCTGAAGTTAACGCTCCCACAGCTTCGGCTTCCTCGCAAGGGACACGACACAAGGGAGTCATGGAAGAAGGTGCCCACAGGCACTCCGATGTTCCTGAGGCAGAAGGGAGACCTACAGGCCCAGGGGCTTGGATGGTGGACCTGACGGATACCGATACCTTGGCTCCTGAATTCCAGGTTCGAGACCACGTGAGTTTTCTCTTTATTTTTCTTTGATTTTCTTCCGCTCGTTCTGTCGGGTGCGCGATCAGCGCTCCCGATGGGAGTAGCCCCCGAGTATGGATTTGGCTGCTTGCAGGCGAGCGCATACTCAAGCATCTAACCTGATTATTCATTCTCGTATTACTCCATCATTTCTTGGCGAGTATGAAGGACCTGAGTATCCGCTTTGTTGGCATTGGGAGGCAAAGGGATTCCGCCTTGACTAACCTCTCCAAAGCTAAAGGTAAGAATTTACTTTGATGCATTTTTGTCATATTTTCTTTTACTATTCTTGCACTCTTAACCAATTTCTTTCACTCATTTTATAACTCTTGGCTTCGAATACTGCCGAGAAGAAATCTGTTAAGGCTCGAGTGAAAGAACTCGAGGCACAGAATGCCGCTCTTCGGCTAGAAGCCACCACTGCACAAAAGAGAAGTGAATCTGCTCTCCGGAAGGCTGATGAGTCGAAGGAGAAGGAAAAAGAGGATGTCAAGCAGTTCTCCGATGTAGAAGATACCCTTGTCCCTCAATTCAACTATTTGACAGACAACTTGACAGGTACTCATCCTTTCTTCATCCTAAAGTTAGTTTCTTCTAGTGTTCCTGTACTTTAGCTGATGGTTACTTTACATTGTTACAACCATTGCCGAGAGTCCTCTTCTTTATCTCACCGACTGCAAGAGGGTCTGCTACTTGATGTGGTGACTTCTTCTGAGCTACAAGTGGAAAAAGGCATGGGTCTTCTAGAGAAACTCGGGGAGTACCCGTGTCTTTTCACGAGTGCTTGTTCCCCAAAGAAGAGGTTCTTGCCACTTTGGATGCGCTGCTGGATGTGTTTCATAACACCAATGTCCTGGCTGATTTCAGTAGGGAGCAAACTTTATTTGGCACGGATACGGTCAAGGTTCAAAAAGGCGTTGGGAGTTCATTGCGTGTTTGGCTAGCGCCTAGCGCCCATGCAGCTTAGGCGTTATAAGGCGTTCGTGTACGGACGCGCAATAAGGAGCAATTTTCACGGACCATGAGTAGTTTTCAGGGTGCAGAACAGATAGGAGGCAGGGAAAGAGTCGGCAATATAAGGCCCACTCTGGTTATAACATAGCACAGCAAGGCCCACTAGCGAAACCCTAGCACCTGAAGTATCTGAACCGTTCATCTCGTTTACTGCCCTACTCTGATTATCTTTCTTTCTCGTTGGGTTATTCTATCTTCCTCCTCTGTTTCAACTAGTGACAATGGCCGCTCTACTGTTCCTCCCCTGCCGCCGCAGCTCCTTCCATGCCTCATATATTCTTGCTATGGGATGCGCCGTCACCGCCCTACCCGACAGTGTTGCCGCTTTTCCGCCGCCAGACGATGGATTTCTCGCCGGAGGACCTCGCGGGCCGCCAATTCCACCGCCTAGGGCAAAAGCGAGGCGTTTGGTCAGCGCCTAGGCGCGCAAAGAACAATGCCTTTTTGAACCATGGATACAGTGTTGACGCCTGATCGAGCGCACGCCATTGAAGGGGACTTTGAAGCTGTGCTAGGTGGACCTCCTCTGGACTCGGATGGGTGATACGTCTCGGACGTATCTATAATTTTTGATGCTTCATGCTTGTTTTCTACCAATTGCCACATGTTTTATTTACACTTCATAGCATTATTATGCATTTTCTGTGACTAACCTATTAACAAGATGCCACAGTGTCAGTTCCTATTTTCTGTTGTTTTTCTATTCCAGATAATTGCTTAAGGAGATATTCTCGGAATCGGACGAAACAAGGACACAACCTCCTATTTTTTTCCGACACGTCAACGGAGTCCAAAGCAGAGACGGGGAAGGGCACCGAGGTGGCAACACCATGCCATGGCGCGG
This sequence comes from Alopecurus myosuroides, assembly GCA_028641055.1. Classification (NCBI taxonomy): domain Eukaryota; kingdom Viridiplantae; phylum Streptophyta; class Magnoliopsida; order Poales; family Poaceae; genus Alopecurus; species Alopecurus myosuroides. The sequence continues at coordinate 48,086,733 of CM054059.1, read as the reverse complement.
GCCCAGCTCTAACCACGCCACCACATGGTGTGGGGCCCTCGGGCGCCCACCGACATTCCCCTTTCGCCTATATATTGCCCCCGACACAAAAACCCTAAAGGAATAAGCCTCCATCCACGAAAAGTTCCGGAGCTCCGCCGCCATCAAAGACAAATTTCGGGCGACAGAATTCTCTGTTCCGGCACCCTGCTGGGACGGGTAATTTCCCCCGGAGCCATCTCCATCGACTCCGCCACCATCTTCATCGATGTTGCTGACTCCCATGATGAGGAGGGAGTAGTTCTCCCCCGAGGCTGAGGGCTCTATCGGTAGCTATGTGGTTTATCTCTCTCTCCCATGGTGTGATATTTATGTGATCATGATCTTTGTAGTCTACTTGAATAAGTAGATGTTACTCTTCATATATTATGCTACTGAAGTGGTTTTGTTAATGTGACCTCTGAAGACACCTTTGTCCCACGGTGTGAAGGTGACAGTGTGCGCACTGTGTGTGACTCTTAGGCTAAAGATTACATGAATACTTATCATGAGTTATCATTTCTGTTGGATGTCTCTATGAAATTGTGGTGTTTGTTAGTACTATCTCTGGATGCTCAAAGTGAAAGAGTGGGGTGTCCCTAGATGTGGAATGCGACTTTAAGGGGTGCTGTTGCAGCCCTACGCAGTGAATTGGTGTTTGTTATTCAGCTGGAGAGTCGTTCAGAGTAGCATACTGAAGAGAGGATATTTATGTGTTCAATTATGATATCATTGTTGAGAGTGTCCACTAGTGAAAGTATGATCCCTAGGCCTTGTTTCTAAGCATTGAAACATTGTTTACAACCAGTTCTGCTACATGTTTGCTTGCTACCATTTTTATTTTAGATTGCAATTACCACTTATAATCATCCATATTACTTGTATTTCACTATCTCTTCGTCGGACTAGTGCACCTATACAACTGACAATTGCATTAGGTGTGTTCGGGACACAAGAGACTTCTTGTATCTTAATTGCAGGGTTGCTTGAGAGGGATATCTTTGACCTCTACCTCCCTGATTTCGATAAACCTTGGGTTATCCACTTAAGGGAAACTTGTTGATGTTCTACAAACCTCTGCACTTGGAGACCCAACACTGTCTACGGGAATAGAAGCGTGCGTACACATCAATATCTTTTCTAGTGTCGTTGCCAGGGAGGTAAGGTAAAAGGTACTCACATCCTCTGGCTACTAAACTATTTTCTAGTATTGTTGCTGGTGTGTGAGTGCTCGAAGGTATTTCCTTTAGATTCTGCAATTATATCAATTTGTTTCTTGTTTTTATTTTCACTAGTTGGGTGATATGTCTCCAGCGTATCTATAATTTCTGATGCTCCATGATGATATTATGCCAATTGCTACATGTTTTCTCCCTTATTTATAGCATTTTTACACGTTTTCCGGGACCAACCTATTAACAAGATGCCACAGAGCCAATTCCCTGTTTTCTGCTGTTTTTAGTTTCAGAAAAGTTGTTCTGGAAATATTCTCGGAACTGGAAAATTCGAAAGCGAAAAGTCTTAGAAGTTCCGGAAGCTTCCCGAAGTCCTGAAGAGCCCTAGAGGGGGCCACAGGGTGGCCACACCATGGGGTGGCGCGGGCCCCCCTGGCCGCGCCACCTAGAGGTGTGGGCCCCCTAGCCACCGCCCGGCATCACCCTTTCGCCTATTTATACTCCCCCGAGGTAAACCCTAAAAGGATCGACCATTTACACAAAATACATTTGTAGCTCTGCCGCCGCCACCGACAAGTTTCGGGGGACAATTCTCTGTTCTGGCACCCTGCCGGGACGGGGAAGTGCCCCCAGAACCATCTCCATCGACCCCACCGCCATCTCCATCTCCATTGCTGTCTCCTATGATGAGGAGGGAGTAGTTCTCCCCCAAGGCTGAGGGCTCTACCGGTAGCTATGTGTTTGATCTCTCTCTCCCATGGTGTGATCTATATGTGATCGTGAGCTTTGTAATCTAGTTGAATTCGTAGATATAATTCTTCATCTATTATTCTACTCAAGTGGTTTTTGTTATGAGGTCTCCGTAAACGCTTTGATCATGGTGTAAAGGTGACAGTGTGTGCACTGTGTGGTTTAGAATTATATGTATATTTTGTGTCGGATAACCCTATGAAATTGTGGTGTTTGCGTGGAACCATCTAGATCCCATGGTGATAGCATGGGTATTACTTAGTTGGGAAGGTGCTTACTCTGAGGAGTGATGTTAAAGCCCTACGCATGGATTGGTGTTGTTATTCGACCGAAGAGTGGTTAAGAGTAGCATAGTGAAGAGAAGAAGATATCTAGTTATTCAATTATGTGATCATTGTTGAGAGTGTCCTCTAGTGAAAGTAGGATCTATAGACCTTGTTTCCAAGCATTGAAACACTGTTTTCTCCTGTTCTGCAACATGTTTGCTTGCTGCCATTTTTTATTTCAGATTGCTATTATCACTTATTATCATCCATATTACCTGCATTTTACTCTCTCTTCGCCGAACTAGTGCACCTATATACCCTGACAAGTATATTGGTGTGTTGGGACACAAGAGACTTATTATATCTTGATTGCAGGGTTGCTTGAGAGGGATATCTTTGACATCTACCTCCCTGAGTTCGATAAACCTTGGGTGATCCACTTAAGGGAAACTTGTTGTTGTCCTACAAACCTATGCACTTTGAGGCCCAACACTGTCTACAAGAATAGAAGCGTGCGTAGACATCAAGCTCTTTTCTGGCGCCGTTGCCGAGGAGGTAAGGTAAAAGGAACTCACATCCTCGGGTGTGAGTGCTCGAACTTATTTCCTTTAGATTCTGCAATTAAATCTTTTTATTTCTTGTTTTGACTAGTTAGGCTTAATGGAAAACAACAAAAATATGATAGAACTTTATGATATTTATCTTGAGTTAGGACATGATGTGTTTGAAGAGAAAATTTAAAAACCTATGGAATTAATTTGCATGCTAATAGCAATGTTATTAGTATGAATGCTTTGAACACTATTATTTCTAATGCTATGGAAAAGTTTAAGCTTGGGGAAGCTAGTATTGATGAATATGATATTTTTAGTCCCCCAAGCATGGAGGAACAAATTTACTTTGATGATACTTTACTTCCAATATATGATGATTATAATGATTGTGGTATTTTAGTTCCACCTGTTTACAATGATGAATATGATATTTTCAGTCCACCTACAATAGAGGAAAATATTAATTATGATTACAATATGCCTCCTATATTTAATGACTATGGTGATGAGAATAATAATGATAGCTATTGTGTTGAATTTGCTCCCACTACTATTAATGAGATTGACTTTGCTTATGTGGAGAGTATTAATTCATTTATGCATGTGGCTCATGATAAGAATGTTATATGTGATAGTTACATTGTTAATTTTATTCATGATGCTACTGAAAGTTATTATGAGAGAGGGAAACATGGTTTTATGCATCTCAACAATATTAAGTTTCCCCTCTTTATGTTGAAAATTTTGAAGTTGCACTTATTTTGTCTTCCTATGCTAGTCACTTTGCGCTTCGTTGACTTGTTTTTCTACAAGATTATTTTTCATAGGAAGTGGGTTAGACTTAAATGTGTTTCATATTTTCTTATTGATGCTCTCTTTTGCTTCAATTCATATTTCTCATGTGAGCATTTTCTCAAATTTATCATGCCTAACTAAAAGGCTTTAAAGAAAAGCACTTCTTGGGACATAACCTATGTTTTTATTTTTGCATTGGTTTTATCTGTTTTTTTAGTAAAGGGGGTTTATACTTCTGTATAAACTCCTTTATGTCTTTCTTTTAATGTTTTAGTAGTGCCAAGTAAAGTTTCTGACGAAAGTTGGAGTTGGTTTTCGGATTTCTGCGTAGAAAACAGATTTCTGCTGTCCACCGTAAAAAATCGTGAAAAATCCAGGAATATCATAATGACCTGAAATATTTTGAGCTTATTACTCAGCAAATTACTCAACTTTTCTTAGTTTACCACTTTTTGATTTAGCAACAGAAGATTTTCTAAAAAAATCATCTTTACCTGTTGTCCTGTTTTGGCAGATTTCCGTCAATAATTTAATTTGCCTCTTAATCTCTTTATTTTGGTGTTCTTTTGATAAAAATAGTTCTAAAAGAAGTTGTGACAGTAGCTAATGTGTTTATGAGTGTTAGGCTTGTGTTTAAACTGAACCATGTGAATTTATTATTTCGATTGTACTAACGTTGCTAGTGAAGATTGTGAGAAGTTTGGTGTGAAGGAAGTTTTCAAGGATCAAGAGAAGAGGATGATATGACGTGATCAAGAAGAGTGAAGAGCATAATCTTGGGGATGCCCTAGAGGTACATCCAAGAAAATTCCAAGAATACTCAAGCGTCTAAGACTGGGGATGCCAAAGGCATCCCCTTCTTCAGTGATAAATTATCAGGTCACTTCTAGTGAAACTATATTGCACTAGGCGTCCCCCGGGGGATAGAAAATTTTCACCCCCCGGGTCCCCTGCTTGACACGTGTCCCATTTTTTTGCCCAAATCCCGCTATTGCTCCCCGTAGCAAAAAAAATCCCGCTTTTGCTCCCCGTAGCAAAAAAAAGTCCCGCTTTTGCTCCCGTAGCAAAAAACGTTTCACCCCAAAAAAAGAACAGGAAAAGTCAGACCTCGCCGGAGACTCGCCGGAGTTACTGTAGCAAAAAAAAATTGCTACAGTAGCAAAAAGCCGATTTCGCCGGAGACTTTTGCTCGCCGGAGGAATAGCAGAGCAAAAAATTTATACTAAAAAAGCAAAAAAATAACCGTATTGTAGCAAAAAAATTATGCTATTAGAGCAAAAGATCGGACCTCGCCGGAGTTACAGTAGCAAAAAAATTATACAAAAAAAGCAAAAGAAAAAACCTATTGTAGCAACTATTTGTACAAAAAAAAATTGTCTGCTTCGTCGTCTTCGCCGCCACCACCCTTGATCTCGCGTTTCTTCCCGGCACTGCTGCTTTCCATCACGGCCGGCACCCCCTCTTTGCCGCCACCTCTCCGCTCCTCGCCCGCCGCCTTGACTCCCCGCCTTGGCTCCTGCTCTCCGACTCCCCGCCGCCGACGGCGTCGTCGCAGCCGCCGCTGAGCTGGATGAGCTTCTCCGCGGCCTCCATCGTGGTCGACGACGCTGCGGGCGCCTCCTCCTCCCCCTGGTCCCCGGCGGCGGGTCCCCCACAGGAGGCGCTGGAGCTCGATGGGTGCAGCCCCCCGTCGGAAGGGCTAGAGCTCACCGCTCACCTCCCGCGGGCCTCCGCGGCCCCCATCGGCGGCGGCCCCCATCGGGGCGCGGGGAAGGCAGCACTGCAGCGGGTGGCCGCTCCCGGCGGCGCGGAGGCGATTCCGCTCGGCTCCGGCGGCGCGGCGGCGAGTCCGCTCGTCCCCTTCCCTCTCTCTGCGTTTCTTCTCGGATGGAAAAAGTCAAAAGCGAGGGGGGACAAGGAAAAGGTGGTGGGGCCTAGTGCAGGAGGGAACCGGGGGATGCGACGCGCGATCCCCCGGATGATAACCAGCGTTTCCCTATTTTTATTCAGTCACATCTTATGTGCTTTACTTGGAGCGTCTTTTATTTTTATTCGAAGTTTGTTTTGTTTTCTTTTCTGTAATAAATATTTGGATCCTATCATACTTGTGTGGGAGAGAGACACGCTCCGTTTTCATTGCTTAGAACACTCTAGTTTTCATTCTTATTGTTCCGCGAGTGTTAACTTTTTGGTAGTACCGCGTTTAGCCTTTGTTTTCATGCATCTCTTATAAGAGCTATTAGTTTTAGTAGTGTTATGTGAGTACTCTCATGTTTGCTTGCTGTATCATAAAGAGTATTTTTGTTAAAACATATCTTGTATGGTGCTTGTTGGGAAAAGAAACTGCTGCTTGAAGTATAATTTATAACGGTGCAAGTAGAAGCTTGTATAGACTGTGGCTAGAACTTTTTCATGTCATGATCAATGTTATTTCAGTTCTAAAGACTTGTGATTATTGAGTAGCATGAATAGCCTAAAATAGCTGAGAGTGTTTAATATGCCTTGAAAGATTCATGAGTTGTTATTGTCATAGTAAAGCATCAATATATGGTATTCTCTTTCGAATGTTTTATTTGGTTGACTTGGCGCATGCTCACACCATGTTTATGACTATGAACCAGTCACGAATAGACTCCATGACCACTTAGTTTTTGAACTTTTGATACCTCTTATGCGTTAATTAATGATGCTTATGGCGCTATGCATGATTATGGCTCTTATGCTCTCTTGATTTGTCGCTCCCAGTCTTTTGCTAAGCCTCCACCTGTACTGAGTATGGAATTCTACTCGTGCGCCAAACTCACTTAAACCAAAGTTTTTCCCATTGTGTACACCATACCTACCTACATGTGGTATTTCACTACAACTCCAAGTAAATTTCTCATGTGTTAGCTTTAAAACTTTCAAAATTACTCATGTTTTGTGTTCTTGTTTTTGCTCATGAGGACGTCAATAGAGAATATTTATCTCACTTGTTGATTGGATTTCACACCCTGGACTAGTGGCTTCATCCTCTTATCCAAATGATAGAAGAGCTGGCAGCGGGGTGCCTAGCCCCAAATTAATACAAACAAATTCTCTTAACTATGTTTGCGCCTGATTTATCAGTCAAACCATAATTGTGTAAACAAAAGAGAAAGAGGGATGACCTTCTACACCAGTTGTGTCCTTCACAATGGGAGCCGCTCTTGTGAATCCAGTTGGCTTGTGACGTACTGTATTGTCTGTTTACCATTCGTTGACATTAACATACACCTATCCTAAAATATAGACACTCTTCCACGGTATGTGATTGTTGGCAGGCACCCGAGGATTCAGTTAGCCATGGTTTGTGAAAGATGGATGGGAGGAGTGTCAAACTTTTGATACTCTGTTTAATAAAATAAAAATCTCTAGCACATGAGTGATCCCTGCTTCCCTCCGCGAAGGGCCTTTCTTTTACTTTTATGTTGGGTCTCCATCTTCTAACTTTATGCACAGTTGAGAGAGCATTTTTGCCATTCTGAGTTTTATGTGCATTGGTCCCATAAACATCAATAATTGATTCATGATGTGATATTATTTGTTCTCAAATTATTTGCTCTAGTCTTCCTCATGAACTTTGAAGGTGTCCTGGCATTTATGTTTTGTCCCACTCTTAAGGACTAGCTAAATACTACTTTGCCATGCTTTCTCTATACTTGAAACAAACATTTATATTTATTTGCATTATTACTCATGATCTTTTATTTGAGATACTCTTCATGATGCAAAGTGATTGCTATGCTTTGTTATTAAAGTTCTATTTATCATGTTTGTGTTTAAAGTTCTATGATCTCAGCTTACATATGCTTTTACATTATAATGATCAAGTTTATGCTAGTAGCATGTCACCTTAGAAATTATTGTTGTAACATCCCTGATTTTTTGGAAAACTCAAAAATCACAAAAATTTGAAACTTTTTTGTTTTCATATTGTGCAAGTCACCAAAAACCAAATGAGAAGCAAGAAACAAAAGAAAACAATACATATTTCAATTAAATTGAGTTTACCAATCCAATTATGCCTTGTTCCATAAACCCTAAAGTCATTTCAAAATAAATATTTCTACATAAATAAAATAATTCTTCTTAAGCAAACCCTTACACCAAACATGTTTTCAACCCAATTATGAATCTTGAAAATATTTTTGATATATAAAAACTAGAGAATTGTTATCTCTAATATTTTTCTTCTTATCTCTAAAAAAGGGTTTCACTATTATTGAAAACCCCAAAATAGATATAAGTTGGATCCTTGTTTTCCAAGTGTTATGTCAATCAACAAAATAATATAGTGCTATAGAAATAAATTGTTTATGGAAACAAGTAATATTACTTTGAAAATAGTTTATGGCAACATTACTCAATTATTTATAGCCCTTAATAAAGTTCTAGGCCTTAAAAGTATTTGAGGAGAATAAAATTATTAATAATAACCTTTAGTTGTTATTCCAAGTTTTAAACATGAAGGTGTGAAAATAAAATGATTTGTTTTGAAAATAACATAAAAGAGGGTTTTGGAAAACAATATCATGACTTGTGGTTTTATTCTAAAATTTATTGATCAACAATATTAACTATTTGATATGAACTAATTAAATAAACATTAATTTACTATTAGTAAATCCTTCATATCCTAAAACTATAAAATGTGAGAATGGTTTAAAAATGACTCTCCAAAAATAATATATGACATGTAAAATGTCTTTGAAATTTTATTTAGATAATAACATCAATTTATTATTTTCTAAATTTTAAAATGGCCTTAAAGTATTATTAGTGTTTTATTTATATTTCAAAATATAAAATTGTGAAAAACAAGATGAAATAACTTTCAAAATTATGTTTTTAACATTTACAATGTCACTAAAATTTAAATTGACCAATAACAATGTTTCATAAATTTTTAAATTAAAAATCACATTATGTGACTATTAAGGAATTATTCAAATTTCCAAAATTCAAAAATAAAATATGATGTTTTCTTTCCAAAAATGGTACTATTAAAAAGTATTTGAAATTTCAAGAATTTAGAATTTTGTTTCATGTCATTTGGATACTTAAAACAGAAGTTATTAAAGATTTAAATAAACACAAATTAAAAGAAAATTTTTGATGACGTCATGATGACGTCATCATCTTCTTCCTCGTTTGGAAACTGCCATGGCAGTTTCGGCCGAAAATTGCGTCCTTGAATTCCTCTTCATTAGGGCCCCAATAACTCTCCCTGATCACCACATCTTAAAGCCCCCTGCCTCCTCTCCGTTTCCCCTCTCCTCCCTCTCATAATCATACCCCGAGGCCGTAGTATTTGCTCACCGGAGTTGAGGTTGTCCGCGGCCGCGATTTGGAATTCCGGCAAACCCCGTGAGTTATCGCCGCCCCTCTGTGATCCTCAACCTTCCCCGTGGCCGTGCGCTCCCCTTAGACCCCTTACCCCACCTTTTTCACCGCAGGTTCGCCGCCGCTGTGCACTTCCGTGCTCGCCGGAGTTGCTCCGCCTCGGGACATCGCCGCGCCACCGCCCCCGGAAGCGAGCAACCGCGACAAGGCCACCCGCGAGTCTGCCGTGACGCGCTGATCCCCGTGGTGGCTTCCCCGAGCCCGAAGACCCCCTGCCCTGTCGCCACCGTCCACACCCGAGCGAGCGCCGCCGCCTCGACATTTTCCGGCGAGATCCCGCCGCCCGGTGAGCTCGCGTTCGTCCCTGGCCGTTAGATCTAATTTCTACGCGCATGATTAGATCACTTATACGAAGAGGTACGCCACCGTTGGATTCAGATCCAGTGGCTCAGATTGATCCACTTATCCACGTCATCGTCCCAGTCAGCAGCACAGTCAGCACCAGCACCCAATTAGATCCAGCCACGTGGCCCAGCCTTTAATTCAAATTTTTCTCCCGCTAGAATTAATTGGCAGTTTTACAGATTAGTCCCTGCATCTTAGATCTATCATATCTTTTTATCCATAAGCCCAAATTTAGCAATCTTGGACTTTTTGAAAAGCCCTTGACATCTAGAAACTTTTGGCACTGGCCAAATTCAAATTTGACAAACTTAAATTTGTTCAAATTCAAATATGCTTGTTTGATGAAATTTGGCATAATTCAAATTCTACAAATCCAAAAATTGCAAATAAAATATATTTGGAAACCTTAGGATGTGTACTTTCATATCCTCTGTCCCAAAATAATATTGAACAAATTAAAATTGAATTTAGAATTTAGTTGTCTATTTGAGTATTTTTGACATAGATTAATTTCTATAAATATTTTCAATATAGTTCCTTTTGCAAAATTGCTCCATTTGACAACCTTGGACCAGAAACAACCTTGCCCAACCATTTTGGACACCCTTGGACCATGACCATGTATTTTAGCCAAAAATCCATCATAGTAGTCCATCTAGTTATTATGTCTTAAATTTTGTTTCTATTTCTTTCTACCATTGTTTGTTGTGGCCATTTTGAATCCAAGACCAAGTCCCTTGCATGTAAACCTTCTAAGAGACCAAGTAGTGAACCTCAAACACTAGTACTATAGGTTTCTATCTACCCCTCCATCCCCCTATTCTTGCTTCAAGAATCCATCAAGTTAGCAAATGAAAAACAAGACTCAAGCAATAGAAGGCTCTTCACTTTCAACTTGGTGGCAACATGAAGAGAATACAAGGAGGATCAATGAAGAAATTTTGAAGAAAAGACTCCACCACTAGAGGAAACTCAAGGAAGTACAAGTGTGAAGAAATCCAGAAGAAAACAACTCCCTCTCTCTCTTTCTATCCTTCTTCTTAAATTTTCTTTCAAATTAACTTAGTGGTATTTGTGCCCATCCCATACCTAAACCAAGTAGTGAAGATCATGAAGATTTATCAAGTACAAGAGAAGCTTCACAATAAGGAGGAAACTACAATAGAAGCATGAATATGAACTTCAAGAAGACAAGCATGTGAAGACTAGAAGCAATCTATACAAGTTGAAGAATAACAAGTTATTTTTGTCCAACCTTTGACCCAAATGGAAAACCTAAGACTTAGTAATATTTTCCCTTTGATGATGAAGTTAGTAGACCTACCCTAACCACAATGGAAAATACTAACATAGTCACTCAAATATTTTTGAAGGTGAATATGACCAAGTGTTTGCATGTATTACTTTAGTTGAAGAAGTAATATGTTTATTCTTAGTGAACTCTTGGAACTTCCTCGACAAGTATGGTTATAATAAAGTTAGATCACATCAAGCTCAACCTAGTCCTTCCCAAGTAAACCATTGGAATTTCCTTAACAAGAATGAGACCCCTAGTGAATGAATCTTTCAACTCAAACCTAGACCTTGTCCTAACCAACTTGGTTAAGCCCCTTTTGATATGTTAGTTGCTATGTATGTTTTCTACACTTGTATGTTTGTTTGTTAGGATGCTTGTTTATATGGTTTTGTGTTGTCAATTAGATTGTACGGAGAGCAACGATCTTTTGTGAAGAGTGTGATATCTTCGCCAACTTCAACAAGGCAAGTAACACACCATCAACTACCCATTATTTTCTATATGCATTAGTTGATTTTGAGTAGTATGCATGATAGGAATTTTACTAAGTTATACCATGCTATGCTATTATCCTAGTAGTGTGTAGCCATCCCTTTTACCTTGTTATTTTGATAGCCTTAGAATTTACTAGGTGCTATGCAATGTTACAAATTGTTTTACTAGATGTTGAGGAAAAATCCTAAGTATAACTAATGAATGAACCACCTGGGTGGAAGTGGTAAGACTGGGTTATGTTGAGTGTTTCCTCAGGGCCCTTATCTAAGGGTTATTCCACTTGAGGTTGTCACTTGCGGATGGCCACCCAGGAACAAAGAGATTACTATGTCCCTCTAAATCTAGTAGCTTCCCGTGCAGCCTTTTGACAATATGGGCTCTGTCTTGATCAATTAAGTTGTGAGGGTTCAGCCCAGGCTTGACAAGCAGATGTAGCAAAATTATAGGTGGAACGGGTCTTGCCGGTGGGTTTGGACTTCTTCTTCTGAAAGATCTCGTCTCAATCTTCTCCTTTCCTTAATGCACTCAGGGTGTATAGGATGTTTGGGCTGATTTGAGTCTGAAGGTGAAAGTGCACAACCTCTGCAGAGTCAACAAACTAAGATCTTAGCCGTGTCCCCGGTTATGGACAATTATGAGCAGCTGGACAAGGATTGACGGAAGAATCTCATCATCAATTTCAATAAGTAAAATTTTGACCAAGTGAACAGTATTGTGGTGCTTGGATCTTAATCCAATGTTGCCACCCCTTTGAAAAGAAGAGTTTGTTTTACAAAAGAGATAGGACAAAACTGGCTTTATGCAAACTTAGCCAAAACTCCACTCAGCCAAATAAGCATGTAGTATTAGTCTTGCCATTTATATCCACCATAGTGTTACTTGCCAATACATTAAATTGTATTGACTCCCTTGTGGCTGCATATTCCGTATTGCAGATGTTTCTGAAGACGAGTGAGGATTTCGTTTAGGATCTCGAGACTATCGCCAACATGTTTTGCCTGTGGCACATGAAGAAGATGGGCTCAATGTTGTACTATGTTTTCCGCTGTATTTCTTTGTTTTCTGCTAGTCTTCAAAGACTATGCAAGTTGTAATCCTATTTTGTAAAGACTGGATCATGCGATGTAATAGAATTTGATGCATTTGCATGATATTTCATTTTGTACTGTGGTGCTAGCATTTGATCCAGGGACTAGCACAGTAACACAGGTATTCCATCTTTATTAAAAGTTGGGATGCTACAAAATGGTATCAGAGCATTGTGTTGCCCATAGAATTCGAGACCCTAAGTTTGGAAAAGACCCTAGGATTGAAAATTTTCTATGTTCAAACTTTCTAGAAACAAAACAGCCATCCTATTTCTTCTCATATCCTCTCATCTACTATTCACCTTCAAAATTTTCTAGATGACCTACCTCTTTAATACCATCAAGACATGAATGTTGATGACCATACCAAAAAGTCCAAGAAGTATTCTCACCACATGAAGACCTACACTCAATACAATTGAAGCAACTTGGAGATAATACCCATACTTCACAACATTCAAGAACATCTCAAGACATGGAGAGAAGAATTTGAAGAACTCAAGAAGATATAGATGAGACCACCAATCTAGTTACCTTGTTAGAACAACGTTAACGTGTTAGTATATTGATCATACCAATGAGTGTGGTATGCCAATATTAGTGGTTTTATAAAACCTTGTTGATTGGTGTGATGAATGTGTTGCTATATGTTTGTTATGTGTTGTTTTCAAGATGAGTTTCCTTGACTGATGTGTCGGGGTAGGAATTCCTTCAATCTCTTTCTAAGTCTCTACTCATCCCTACTAGACCAAACCCAACACCATACTCATTCACCACCCATAGTGAGAACCATGTGGAATCATACTACCTTTACCCTATTGAAACACAAGCCATCCTATTTGAGGAATGCTAGTATCAAATTTCTTTCTTCTGTGTGAAGGAACAATCACATCCATGATCAATGCCAACTGCCTAATAAGGAGTATCAAGCCAATCAAACAAGTGAAGAAAGACAAGTGAACCCCAAGTTGCATGAGCTATGAAGGTTTCAGAGGCAACTACACCAAGAGAAGAAGTAATGAAGAAACACAACTACCCAGTTTGTGTTACATGAGAGTTGTTTAGAAATAGCATGATGTTTGCTTTCAAGGATGACAACAACAAGATGGAAGATTTCCAAGGACATCAAAAGACCAAGTTGAGAGGAACCCAAAGACTTTTTGTTTGACCCAAAGAGTGACCCCTCAGTGTCAAAGGTAGTCCCACATACCTATGTGTTCTACACCTCTACCATGAAGGAAATTTCTACTCAAGCCAATCTCAAATCAATCTACACTCCAATCTAATGAAAATAGACTACCCACAAAAGTTTCTTTTAAGGGTGGTAGCCCACCCAGTTTCTCTGTAACCCAGTTGTTTGGAATCCAATTACCCAAATCTTTCTTTCTAGCCTTCCCAAATCTCGGGACGAGATTTCTTTTAAGGGTGGTAGTCTGTAACATCCCTGATTTTTGGAAAACTCAAAAATCACAAAAATTTGAAACTTTTTTGTTTTCATATTGTGCAAGTCACCAAAAACCAAATGAGAAGCAAGAAACAAAAGAAAACAATACATATTTCAATTAAATTGAGTTTACCAATCCAATTATGCCTTGTTCCATAAACCCTAAAGTCATTTCAAAATAAATATGTCTACATAAATAAAATAATTCTTCTTAAGCAAACCCTTACACCAAACATGTTTTCAACCCAATTATGATCTTGAAAATATTTTTGATATATAAAAACTAGAGAATTGTTATCTCTAATATTTTTCTTCTTATCTCTAAAAAGGGTTTCACTATTATTGAAAACCCCAAAATAGATATAAGTTGGATCCTTGTTTTCCAAGTGTTATGTCAATCAACAAAATAATATAGTGCTATAGAAATAAATTGTTTATGGAAACAAGTAATATTACTTTGAAAATAGTTTATGGCAACATTACTCAATTATTTATAGCCCTTAATAAAGTTCTAGGCCTTAAAAGTATTTGAGGAGAATAAAATTATTAATAATAACCTTTAGTTGTTATTCCAAGTTTTAACATGAAGGTGTGAAAATAAAATGATTTGTTTTGAAAATAACATAAAAGAGGGTTTTGGAAAACAATATCATGACTTGTGGTTTTATTCTAAAATTTATTGATCAACAATATTAACTATTTGATATGAACTAATTAAATAAACATTAATTTACTATTAGTAAATCCTTCATATCCTAAAACTATAAAATGTGAGAATGGTTTAAAAATGACTCTCCAAAAATAATATATGACATGTAAAATGTCTTTGAAATTTTATTTAGATAATAACATCAATTTATCATTTTCTAAATTTTAAAATGGCCTTAAAGTATTATTAGTGTTTTATTTATATTTCAAAATATAAAATTGTGAAAAACAAGATGAAATAACTTTCAAAATTATGTTTTTAACATTTACAATGTCACTAAAATTTAAATTGACCAATAACAATGTTTCATAAATTTTTAAATTAAAAATCACATTATGTGACTATTAAGGAATTATTCAAATTTCCAAAATTCAAAAATAAAATATGATGTTTTCTTTCCAAAAATGGTACTGTTAAAAAGTATTTGAAATTTCAAGAATTCAGAATTTTGTTTCATGTCATTTGGATACTTAAAACAGAAGTTATTAAAGATTTAAATAAACAGAAATTAAAAGAAATTTTTTGATGACGTCATGATGACGTCATCATCTTCTTCCTCGTTTGGAAACTGCCATGGCAGTTTCGGCCGAAAATTGCGTCCTTGAATTCCTCTTCATTAGGGCCCCAATAACTCTCCCTGATCACCACATCTTAAAGCCCCCTGCCTCCTCTCCGTTTCCCCTCTCCTCCCTCTCATAATCATACCCCGAGGCCGTAGTATTTGCTCACCGGAGTTGAGGTTGTCCGCGGCCGCGATTTGGAATTCCGGCAAACCCCGTGAGTTATCGCCGCCCCTCTGTGATCCTCAACCTTCCCCGTGGCCGTGCGCTCCCCTTAGACCCCTTCCCCCACCTTTTTCACCGCAGGTTCGCCGCCGCTGTGCACTTCCGTGCTCGCCGGAGTTGCTCCGCCTCGGGACATCGCCGCGCCACCGCCCCCGGAAGCGAGCAACCGCGACAAGGCCACCCGCGAGTCTGCCGTGACGCGCTGATCCCCGTGGTGGCTTCCCCGAGCCCAAAGACCCCCTGCCGCGTCGCCACCATCCACACCCGAGCGAGCGCCGCCGCCTCGACATTTTCCGGCGAGATCCCGCCGCCCGGTGAGCTCGCGTTCGTCCCTGGCCGTTAGATCTAATTTCTACGCGCATGATTAGATCACTTATACGAAGAGGTACGCCACCGTTGGATTCAGATCCAGTGGCTCAGATTGATCCACTTATCCACGTCATCGTCCCAGTCAGCAGCACAGTCAGCACCAGCACCCAATTAGATCCAGCCACGTGGCCCAGCCTTTAATTCAAATTTTTCTCCCGCTAGAATTAATTGGCAGTTTTACAGATTAGTCCCTGCATCTTAGATCTATCATATCTTTTTATCCATAAGCCCAAATTTAGCAATCTTGGACTTTTTGAAAAGCCCTTGACATCTAGAAACTTTTGGCACTGGCCAAATTCAAATTTGACAAACTTAAATTTGTTCAAATTCAAATATGCTTGTTTGATGAAATTTGGCATAATTCAAATTCTACAAATCCAAAAATTATAAATAAAATATATTTGGAAACCTTAGGATGTGTACTTTCATAACCTCTGTCCCAAAATAATTATTGATCAAATTAAAATTGAATTTAGAATTAAGTTGTCTATTTGAGTATTTTTGACATAGATTAATTTCTATAAATATTTTCAATATAGTTCCTTTTGCAAAATTGCTCCATTTGACAACCTTGGACCAGAAACAACCTTGCCCAACCATTTTGGACACCCTTGGACCATGACCATGTATTTTAGCCAAAAATCCATCATAGTAGTCCATCTAGTTATTATGTCTTAAATTTTGTTTCTATTTCTTTCTACCATTGTTTGTTGTGGCCATTTTGAATCCAAGACCAAGTCCCTTGCATGTAAACCTTCTAAGAGACCAAGTAGTGAACCTCAAACACTAGTACTATAGGTTTCTATCTACCCCTCCATCCCCCTATTCTTGCTTCAAGAATCCATCAAGTTAGCAAATGAAAAACAAGACTCAAGCAATAGAAGGCTCTTCACTTTCAACTTGGTGGCAACATGAAGAGAATACAAGGAGGATCAATGACGAAATTTTGAAGAAAAGACTCTACCACTAGAGGAAACTCAAGGAAGTACAAGTGTGAAGAAGTCCAGAAGAAAACATCTCCCTCTCTCTTTCTATCTTTCTTCTTATTTTTCTTTCCAATTTGACTTAGTAGTATTTGTGCCCATCCCATACCCAAACCAATTAGTGAAGTAAAACCATGAATAATTTATCAAGACCAAGAGAAGAATCCATCCAAGGAACAAGACTACAATAGAAGCATGAAGATGATCTTCAAGAAGGCAATCACATGAGGCCTAGAAGCAATCCATACAAGTTGAAGAATAACAAGTTATTTTGTCCAACCATTGACCCAAATGGAAAACCCAAGACTTAGTAATATTTTTCCTTTGATGATGAAGTTAGTAGACCTACCCTAACCACAATGGAAAATACTAACATAGTCACTCAAATATTTCTGAAGGTGAATATGACCAAGTGTTTGCATGTATTACTCTAGTTGAAGAAGTAATATGTTTATTCTTAGTGAACTCTTGGAACTTCCTCGACAAGTATGGTTAGAATAAAGTTTGATCACTACAAAATCCACCTAGTCCTTCCCAAGTAAACCATTGGAATTTCCTTAACAAGTATGAGACCATTAGAGAATGAATATTTCAACTCAAACCTTGACCTTGTCCTAGCCAAATTGGTTAAACCCCTTTTTGATATGTCAATTGGTGTGTATGTTTTCTTCTCTTGTATGTTTGCTTGATAGAATGTTTGTTTATTTTGTTATTGTGTTGTCAATGAATAGATTGTACGGAGAGCAACGATCTTTTGTGAAGAGAGTGTGATATCTTCACCAACTTCAACAAGGCAAGTAACACACCATCAACTACCCATTATTTTCTATATGCATTAGTTGATTTTGAGTAGTATGCATGATAGGGATTTTTAATAAGTTATATTATGCTATGCTATTATCCTAGTAGTATGTAACCATCCCTTTTACCTTGTTATTTTGATAGCCTTAAAATTTACTAGGTGCTATGCAATGTTACAAATTGTTTTACTAGATGTTGAGGAAAAATTCTAAGTATAACTAATGAATGAACCACCTGAGTGGAAGTGGTAAGACTGGGTTATGTTGAGTGTTTCCTCAGGGCCCTTATCTAAGGGTTATTCCACTTGAGGTTGTCACTTGCGGATCGCCACCCAGGAACAAAGAGATTACTATGTCCCTCTAAATCTAGTAGCTTCCCGTGCAGCCTTTTGACAATATGGACTCTGTCTTGATCAATTAAGTTGTGAGGGTTCAGCCCAGGCTTGACAAGCAGATGTAGCAAAATTATAGGTGGAACGGGTCTTGCCGGTGGGTTTGGACTTCTTCTTCTGAAAGATCTCGTCTCAATTCTCTCCTTTCCATGATGCACTCCGGGTGTATAGGATGTTTGGGCTAATTGAAGACAAAGGGTGAAAGTGCACAAACTCTGCAGAGTCAACAAACTAAGATCTTAGCCGTGTCCCCGGTTATGGACAACTATGAGCAGCTGGACAAGGATTGACGGAAGAATCTCATCATCAATTTCAATAGGTAAAATTTTGACCAAGTGAATAGTATTGTGGTGCTTGGATCTTAATCCAATGTTGCCACCCTTTTGAAAAGAAAAGTTGGTTTTACAAAAGTGATAGGAGAAAACTGGCTTTATGCAAAACTTAGCCAAAACTCCACTCAGCCAAATAAGCATGTAGTATTAGTCTTGCCATTTATATCCACCATAGTGTTACTTGCCAATACATTAAATTGTATTGACTCCCTTGTGGCTGCATATTCCATATTGCAGATATTTCTGAAGACGAGTGAGGATTTCGTTTAGGATCTCGAGACTATCGCCAACATGTTTTGCCTGTGGCACATGAAGAAGATGGGCTCAATGTTGTACTATGTTTTCCGCTGTATTTCTTTGTTTTCTGCTAGTCTTCTAAGACTATGCAAGTTGTAATTCTATTTTGTAAAGACTGGATCATGCGATGTAATAGAATTTGATGCATTTGCATGATATTTCATTTTGTACTGTGGTGCTAGCAATTGATCCAGGGACTAGCACAATAACACAGGTATTCCATCTTTATTAAAAGTTGGGATGCTACAATTGTCTTTTATCGTTTACCTACTCGAGGACGAGTAGGAACTAAGCTTGCGGATGCTTGATACGTCTCCAATGTATCTATAATTTTTGATGCTCCATGATGATATTATGCAAATTGATACATGTTTTCTCCCTTATTTATAGCATTTTTTACACGTTTTCCGGGACTAACCTATTAACAAGATACCACAGAGCCAGTTCCCTGTTTTCTGCTGTTTTTAGTTTCAGAAAAATTGTTCTGGAAATATTCTCGGAATTGGAAAATTCGAAAGCCAGAAGTCTTAGAAGTGTCGGAAGCTTCCCGAAGTCCCCAAGATCCCGGAGGGGGGCCACACCATGGGGTGGCGCGGGTCCTCCCTGGCCGCGCCACCTAGGGGTGTGGGCCCCCTGGCCACCCCCCGGCATCACCCTTTCGCCTATTTATACTCCCCCGAGGGAAAACCCTAAAAGGACCAACCTTTTCCACAAAATACATTTGTAGCTCCGCCGCCGCCACCGACAAGTTTCGGGGGACATATCTCTATTCTGGCACCCTACCGGGACGGGGAAGTGCCCCCGGAACCATCTCCATCGACTCCACCGCCATCTCCATCGCCGTTGCTGTCTCCTATGATGAGGAGGGAGTAGTTCTCCCCCGAGGCTGAGGGATCTACCGGTAGCTATGTGTTTCATCTCTCTCTCCCATGGTGTGGTCTATATGTGATCGTGAGCTTTGTAATCTAGTTGAATTCATAGATATTATTCTTCATCTATTATGCTACTCAAGTGGTTTTTGTTATGAGATCACCGTAAACGCTTTGATCACGGTGTAAAGGTGACAGTGTGTGCACCGTGTGATTTAGCATTATATTTATATTTTGTGTTGGATAACCCTATGAATTTGTGGTGTTTGCGTGGAACCATCTCGGTCCCATGGTGATAGCATGGGGATTACTTAGTTGGGAAAGTGCTTACTCTAAGGAGTGTTGTTAAAGCCCTAAGCATGGATTGGTGTTGTTATTCGGCCGGAGAGTAGTTAAGAGTAGCATAGTGAAGAGAAGAAGGTATCTAATTATTCAATTATGTGATCATTGTTGAGAGTGTCCTCTAGTGAAAGTAGGATCCCTAGGCCTTGTTTCCAAGCATTGAAACATTGTTTTCCGCCTGTTCTGCTACATGTTTGCTTGCTGCCATTTTTATTTCAGATAGCTATTATCACTTATTATCATCGATATTACTTGCCTTTTACTCTCTGTTCGCCGAACTAGTGCACCTATATATCTGAAAAGTATATTGGGTCTGTTGGGGACACAAGATACTTCTTGTATCTTGATTGCAGGGTTGCTTGAGAGGGATATCTTTGACCTCATCCTCCCCCAGTTCGATAAACCTTGGGTGATCCACTTAAGGGAAACTTGATGCTGTTCTACAAACCTCTGCACTTGGAGGCCCAACACTGTCTACAAGAATAGAAGTGCGTGTAGACATCATTAGGCTTAATGGAAAACAAAACAAATATGAGAGAGCTTCATAATATTTATCTCGAGTCAGGACATGAAGTGTTTGAAGAGAAAATTAAAAAACCTATGGTACTTTATTTGCATGCTAGTAGCAATGTTATTAGTATGAATTCTTTGAAAACCATTATTGCTAATGCTATGAAAAAGTCTAAACTTGGGAAAGCTAGTTTTTATGAAAATGATATTTTTAGTTCCCCAACTTTAGAGGAGAAAATTTGCTCCGATGATACTTTATCTCCGATATGTGATAATTCTAATGATGCTTGTGATATTTTAAATCCACCTACTGAAAGTATTCCTTTTTAAATCCACCTACTGAAATTATATTCCTTTTGAATTTCCTTTTGAAATGCGTAATGCTAGGGATGGAACAATCCATCCAAGTGATCACTTGTTGAAACTTAAAGATCTTTGTGAGTTGTTTAAGGTTGCAAGTTTATCAAGAGAAAATGTCATGAAGAAGTTATTTACATTGTCACTTAAGTACAAAGAAAGGGAGTGGCATGGGCTACTATATGATCCTCATCATTTGGAGTGGAAGGAGCTTTAATATATCTTATACTCTAAATTTTATCCTCCTCATGAAATTGTAACACCTGGGGTGTTACCTGTTTGTTTTGCTAGCATCATCTGCATCACATTGCATTGCACCATGTTGCATCATAACTGAAAACTCAAAAACAATTTAAACTTCCACACCTTGCTCAACATTTCCAAATTCAAAATTTCAAAAAAAAAACTAAACCACTCAATTGTTTTTCACTGGTTGAATTTGCTCTAATCAAATTGTTTGGTAATACAAATCCCCCTGTTATCAAAACCCTAATGACTAATTCAAAAATTCAATTCAATCTTATTTCTCATATTCCAATATGGGTTTAAATATTAAAAATTTGGCAAACAAATTAAATCAAATAATGTTGGTATGTTGCTTGATATGTGTTAAATAAAACTTTGTTTATTTCTACAATTCCCAAAATCAAACCTTATTTTAATTCCAACTAATATTTCCAATTTTGAAATAAAAACCAACCTTGCTTTCAATTGTTGTTTTGCAACTTAATAGCAATTATTTATCAATTGAAACCCCAAACCTTTTCTATTCCTCTCTCTCTTTTCATTACAAAAAAAAAGGGAAAAGAAAACCCAAGAGAGAGAGGCAGCCCATGGCCCTTTTCTCCCCCAGCCCACCATTCCTTTCCTAGCCCAGTACCCCTTTCTGTTTTTTTTGGCTTCTTCCTCCTTCTGTACGAACACCCAAACAGCCACACGATTCCTCCTCCCCCCCATGGATGAGCTGCCGTACGAGCTCCAAGGCATATATCTACCCTACCTACCCTCTCGAGCCATCCCTAAACCTAGCTCCCCCCCCTCTTTTCCTTCCATCGCCGCCAGCCCCTCTCCCTCTTCCCCCCGATTCCTTTCTCTGAACCTCACTGGACAACGCTGCAGCCTGAACCCAACCGAGACCACCACCTCTTCCCCCTCGTCGCCGGTAGCCCGGCCACCTCGAGGAGCATCCGCGGCCGGGAATGGAACCGCGGCGGTCCCCGGATGCTCCCCGTCCCCTCGCCTCTCGCTGGGACCCCCGGCGTGGCCCGCGCCGTCGCCGGAGAGGGCCTCTCTGCCACTGCCGTAGGCCTACGTCATCGACCAAAACCATCCGAGGTGATCGCTCCATACTCTTCCCCTCCCTCGCCTTCCTCTGAATCTGCACGCCTCCGGTGGTAGCACAAGCACGCACCCCTCGCGAGCTAGCACCAGCACGGATCGATTCCTCGCCGGCGATCCCAGCAGCGAACTGCACGAGCAAGGTTCAGTTAGCGTACTGAATAAAATTCAGTTATGCCCGAACCTAAACCATATCCACCCCCGAGGCCCTATGCTATCACAACCCGAGCTCAGCCCAACTGGTTACCGCTTCTCCGCGCGCTGTAGGAGGGTGCGGGTTCGATTCCCCCCCCGCGCATCCTTTTTTTCGCTATTTTTGCCACGCTGTCCAGGCCCGCTGGTCAGGGACTGTGTGTAGTTGCTGCTAGGTACAAAAAGTTCCTGCGCAAATTCCTTTTTCCTAAAATCAATTTAAATAACAGTTTTGACACTTAAACTTTAAACTTTAATATCTTTAAATCTATAAGCCCAATAATTACAAGTTTTATATGTTTATTGCTCCAAATTTTATAACCTTTCCAATTATTCCATTTGTGCACTGTTTTGACTTTTCCAAAAACATTTAAAATTTCAAATTTGAATAATTCAAATGCAAATTGAAATAATTCATAACTAATTCATACTGTTTTCAAATAATGCAAATAAAATATGTTTTTCATACCATTTTGAATACCCTATTCAAATATAAACTTTGTTTTCTGGTTTGAATAATTTAAATTGCCTAAACCATTTAATTCTTGTTTAATTCAATTAAAACTTGTTTAATATTGTTTAATTCATAATTAAATAATCCAAAGTCCAATTTCAAAATGTGAAACATGTAATCCAACTAAAATTTGATAACCTTTTCAAATATCAACTTTGTTATTTGTTTTGAACACTTTAACTTGATGATAACAACCACTACTTGTTTAACACCATTAAGTAACCATAATTGCCAAACCTTATTAATGTTTTCTAAAATGGTTAACTATCATTTCAAGTGCATTTAATACTGTTATCTCCTTGTTCTTCATCATGCGTGCATCATTCTAACTCACTTACACATGATGCTTAGTGTTAGAACAATTAATTCAACTATAAGGCATGGGTTTGCCATATGCAATCTTTGCATATGGAATCCATTTAAACTTGTGTTTCATATCAACTAGTTTAGTTTGGTGCATCTATTAAACATGACATGCATCCATATCTTGGTCATGCTGGATCTTTTGCCGTAGTAGTAATTGTTGCATTCCGGTGTTTGTTCGAGGTTCGTTGCTTCTTCCGGATAGGACGTTGAGATGATGTGAGCAACGACAAGTTCTGCTACCTTGCGGGATCTCAGGCAAGTATACTCACTTGTATGCCACATGGCTGCCTTTCATCACTTGTTACCGATTCTTTCCGTTGATTCTTTTCTGCTAGCCTTAGTGGTAGTTGTTTCTGTTACGAACCCATCACATGAATCCCTTAACCTTGATATTGCCTCACCTCCCCTCCTATAACCTTTGCTTGAGCCTGTGTCTTAATATCTTGCTTAGGGTTGTTTTGCTCGAGTCCGTTACCCGTTACTTTCTGTTATCACTTCATTATGTTCTGGGGGGCTCGTTGTTTAATCAATCAATCAATCATGCTAATGTTACTCATAATAATAAATTTGATGATAAGGCACCGGCAGGAGGCCCTTCGTGGTTTTGAGGCCTGCTAGTGTCGACCCTAATAGGAAAAGGGTCTTGTCTACTGATCCATGATGAGCGCACTACCCGCATTTGGGGAGTATGGGCTCCCCCTCAGTTTGACCCGATTCGCATCTCGTCCAAATCGCCTCATTTAGTTCGGGTTTTCCATTTGCTGCATGCATGATTTTGCGAGCCCTTGGATCCCGGGTGGAACTTTCGTAGTCGGCATATAGGGGGACACGGTCTTAGAGTGCTATGAGGGTCCATTTTCTTCTGGGCCCGAGTAGCCGTGCGCCCAAGGTGCTTTGGGCTTGATGCGAAGAAGGGTTGGATTGTGTTGAGTGCCCCGCTTGGTGGGAGGCATTCCATCTGGCGGGATATTCATGAGTGTGGTTACTATGGTGCACCCCTGCAGGGTAAATCTTCTCGAGAAGCCGTGTTTTCCGCGGTTATGGATTACTTGGTGAAAGTACTGGCTAACAAGTACTCAGGACAACTTAAACCTAATCATTAACAATCTTTCACCCCATGATTAACAACTTGACTAGTAATAGGCTTATTGACACAATAATCTGGACCATCATTAATCCAACTGTGTGAGTTATCCTCGGATTGCTTCTTCGGATAAGGGGCGAGATCCAGGATGGGTTTGTTTGAAGTTATCTTTCAGTTGGTTACAACCTCGATCTTATCCCCTTTCTGATAGTTGGAAGTAATAGAATCTCTGTAGTTGGTTAGTGCAGCCTGCTGTCAATTATTTGCAATAATCCCTTCCTTCCGTTGATCCTAAAGTATTTGTATCTTGTGATGACTGGCTAAGCCGGTAACTTGTGAGTATGGGTTTTATCCCCCTTGCCAGTACTTAACCGTACTGACCCACGAATCTCTTTCGTGGCTGCAAATTCCAAATTGCAGTCAACAGGTTTGAAGTCTGACGACGTTAGCTTGGGAATCCCTCCGGCTTGGCCTGGGCAGGGATTGGACGCCTTCGGTTATCTTCATGACTCTTAGTCCAATTTGGATCTTGTCCGTAGACGGACGTTTGTTTCTTCCGCTGTTATTTGGATCTTTGTATTGTATCAGTTGTAATCCCTGGCTCGTTGAGTCCTCTTGTATCTTTCTGATGCTGTTGTAATTGTGGAGTATTCGTGAACTATTGTAATGTTATCATAAATGGCAACCTGGAATCGGTTATTATGCGGATTTGGCGGGAATGCTGAATTCTGCATAGAGCCCGATCTCGGGGCGTCACAAATGGTATCAGAGCCTTGGTTCCGATTCCCGAGATTGTTTCGATACGAATGGTTATCGAAGCAACGGGTCCGCAAAGCCTGTGGGTTAACCTCGCTAACGGTCGTTGTTTCTAGAGTGTCAAAAACTATTTCTGCTACACTATTTTGGAAAACATCTCAATAGGATTCTTGTTTTCTCCTTACCCCTATTCTATTTCCCCTCCCATCTTATTTGTTTTGGAGTCTTCCCCTTGTCTATCTTTCAAAGTGTTAGGATCCTACGTGGGTGGACGTTTTCTGAGCCTTTAACCTAATAGGTTCCATCATCGGAAGATTCCTGGTGGAAAAACATCGTCATCAGCCCGAGCAAGAATCTCTTGTTAGTGGTGTCGAGAAACCCTTGTTAGTGGTGTCGAGGAGATCAACGGAAGCGCGAAGAATCGATAGTCGAACTTCTTTCCCCTCCCGGGTTAGCAGGTGGATTGCGAGGGCGCAATCCCTTGTTAGTGGTGTCGTCTGTAACACCTGGGGTGTTACCTGTTTGTTTTGCTAGCATCATCTGCATCACATTGCATTGCACCATGTTGCATCATAACTGAAAACTCAAAAACAATTTAAACTTCCACACCTTGCTCAACATTTCCAAATTCAAAATTTCAAAAAAAAAACTAAACCACTCAATTGTTTTTCACTGGTTGAATTTGCTCTAATCAAATTGTTTGGTAATACAAATCCCCCTGTTATCAAAACCCTAATGACTAATTCAAAAATTCAATTCAATCTTATTTCTCATATTCCAATATGGGTTTAAATATTAAAAATTTGGCAAACAAATTAAATCAAATAATGTTGGTATGTTGCTTGATATGTGTTAAATAAAACTTTGTTTATTTCTACAATTCCCAAAATCAAACCTTATTTTAATTCCAACTAATATTTCCAATTTTGAAATAAAAACCAACCTTGCTTTCAATTGTTGTTTTGCAACTTAATAGCAATTATTTATCAATTGAAACCCCAAACCTTTTCTATTCCTCTCTCTCTTTTCATTACAAAAAAAAAAGGGAAAAGAAAACCCAAGAGAGAGAGGCAGCCCATGGCCCTTTTCTCCCCCAGCCCACCATTCCTTTCCTAGCCCAGTACCCCTTTCTGTTTTTTTTGGCTTCTTCCTCCTTCTGTACGAACACCCAAACAGCCACACGATTCCTCCTCCCCCCCATGGATGAGCTGCCGTACGAGCTCCAAGGCATATATCTACCCTACCTACCCTCTCGAGCCATCCCTAAACCTAGCTCCCCCCCCTCTTTTCCTTCCATCGCCGCCAGCCCCTCTCCCTCTTCCCCCCGATTCCTTTCTCTGAACCTCACTGGACAACGCTGCAGCCTGAACCCAACCGAGACCACCACCTCTTCCCCCTCGTCGCCGGTAGCCCGGCCACCTCGAGGAGCATCCGCGGCCGGGAATGGAACCGCGGCGGTCCCCGGATGCTCCCCGTCCCCTCGCCTCTCGCTGGGACCCCCGGCGTGGCCCGCGCCGTCGCCGGAGAGGGCCTCTCTGCCACTGCCGTAGGCCTACGTCATCGACCAAAACCATCCGAGGTGATCGCTCCATACTCTTCCCCTCCCTCGCCTTCCTCTGAATCTGCACGCCTCCGGTGGTAGCACAAGCACGCACCCCTCGCGAGCTAGCACCAGCACGGATCGATTCCTCGCCGGCGATCCCAGCAGCGAACTGCACGAGCAAGGTTCAGTTAGCGTACTGAATAAAATTCAGTTATGCCCGAACCTAAACCATATCCACCCCCGAGGCCCTATGCTATCACAACCCGAGCTCAGCCCAACTGGTTACCGCTTCTCCGCGCGCTGTAGGAGGGTGCGGGTTCGATTCCCCCCCCGCGCATCCTTTTTTTCGCTATTTTTGCCACGCTGTCCAGGCCCGCTGGTCAGGGACTGTGTGTAGTTGCTGCTAGGTACAAAAAGTTCCTGCGCAAATTCCTTTTTCCTAAAATCAATTTAAATAACAGTTTTGACACTTAAACTTTAAACTTTAATATCTTTAAATCTATAAGCCCAATAATTACAAGTTTTATATGTTTATTGCTCCAAATTTTATAACCTTTCCAATTATTCCATTTGTGCACTGTTTTGACTTTTCCAAAAACATTTAAAATTTCAAATTTGAATAATTCAAATGCAAATTGAAATAATTCATAACTAATTCATACTGTTTTCAAATAATGCAAATAAAATATGTTTTTCATACCATTTTGAATACCCTATTCAAATATAAACTTTGTTTTCTGGTTTGAATAATTTAAATTGCCTAAACCATTTAATTCTTGTTTAATTCAATTAAAACTTGTTTAATATTGTTTAATTCATAATTAAATAATCCAAAGTCCAATTTCAAAATGTGAAACATGTAATCCAACTAAAATTTGATAACCTTTTCAAATATCAACTTTGTTATTTGTTTTGAACACTTTAACTTGATGATAACAACCACTACTTGTTTAACACCATTAAGTAACCATAATTGCCAAACCTTATTAATGTTTTCTAAAATGGTTAACTATCATTTCAAGTGCATTTAATACTGTTATCTCCTTGTTCTTCATCATGCGTGCATCATTCTAACTCACTTACACATGATGCTTAGTGTTAGAACAATTAATTCAACTATAAGGCATGGGTTTGCCATATGCAATCTTTGCATATGGAATCCATTTAAACTTGTGTTTCATATCAACTAGTTTAGTTTGGTGCATCTATTAAACATGACATGCATCCATATCTTGGTCATGCTGGATCTTTTGCCGTAGTAGTAATTGTTGCATTCCGGTGTTTGTTCGAGGTTCGTTGCTTCTTCCGGATAGGACGTTGAGATGATGTGAGCAACGACAAGTTCTGCTACCTTGCGGGATCTCAGGCAAGTATACTCACTTGTATGCCACATGGCTGCCTTTCATCACTTGTTACCGATTCTTTCCGTTGATTCTTTTCTGCTAGCCTTAGTGGTAGTTGTTTCTGTTACGAACCCATCACATGAATCCCTTAACCTTGATATTGCCTCACCTCCCCTCCTATAACCTTTGCTTGAGCCTGTGTCTTAATATCTTGCTTAGGGTTGTTTTGCTCGAGTCCGTTACCCGTTACTTTCTGTTATCACTTCATTATGTTCTGGGGGGCTCGTTGTTTAATCAATCAATCAATCATGCTAATGTTACTCATAATAATAAATTTGATGATAAGGCACCGGCAGGAGGCCCTTCGTGGTTTTGAGGCCTGCTAGTGTCGACCCTAATAGGAAAAGGGTCTTGTCTACTGATCCATGATGAGCGCACTACCCGCATTTGGGGAGTATGGGCTCCCCCTCAGTTTGACCCGATTCGCATCTCGTCCAAATCGCCTCATTTAGTTCGGGTTTTCCATTTGCTGCATGCATGATTTTGCGAGCCCTTGGATCCCGGGTGGAACTTTCGTAGTCGGCATATAGGGGGACACGGTCTTAGAGTGCTATGAGGGTCCATTTTCTTCTGGGCCCGAGTAGCCGTGCGCCCAAGGTGCTTTGGGCTTGATGCGAAGAAGGGTTGGATTGTGTTGAGTGCCCCGCTTGGTGGGAGGCATTCCATCTGGCGGGATATTCATGAGTGTGGTTACTATGGTGCACCCCTGCAGGGTAAATCTTCTCGAGAAGCCGTGTTTTCCGCGGTTATGGATTACTTGGTGAAAGTACTGGCTAACAAGTACTCAGGACAACTTAAACCTAATCATTAACAATCTTTCACCCCATGATTAACAACTTGACTAGTAATAGGCTTATTGACACAATAATCTGGACCATCATTAATCCAACTGTGTGAGTTATCCTCGGATTGCTTCTTCGGATAAGGGGCGAGATCCAGGATGGGTTTGTTTGAAGTTATCTTTCAGTTGGTTACAACCTCGATCTTATCCCCTTTCTGATAGTTGGAAGTAATAGAATCTCTGTAGTTGGTTAGTGCAGCCTGCTGTCAATTATTTGCAATAATCCCTTCCTTCCGTTGATCCTAAAGTATTTGTATCTTGTGATGACTGGCTAAGCCGGTAACTTGTGAGTATGGGTTTTATCCCCCTTGCCAGTACTTAACCGTACTGACCCACGAATCTCTTTCGTGGCTGCAAATTCCAAATTGCAGTCAACAGGTTTGAAGTCTGACGACGTTAGCTTGGGAATCCCTCCGGCTTGGCCTGGGCAGGGATTGGACGCCTTCGGTTATCTTCATGACTCTTAGTCCAATTTGGATCTTGTCCGTAGACGGACGTTTGTTTCTTCCGCTGTTATTTGGATCTTTGTATTGTATCAGTTGTAATCCCTGGCTCGTTGAGTCCTCTTGTATCTTTCTGATGCTGTTGTAATTGTGGAGTATTCGTGAACTATTGTAATGTTATCATAAATGGCAACCTGGAATCGGTTATTATGCGGATTTGGCGGGAATGCTGAATTCTGCATAGAGCCCGATCTCGGGGCGTCACAGAAATGCATTTAGGTAGGAATTAAATTTATAATTTTCGTCCTCGTGATGGAGAAATTATTGCTCAAGCTTGGGGAGACTGAAAATATTAATAATCAAATGTCCTAACCATGAGTTTCCTAAGGAAATAATTTTTACTAATTTTTATGCAAGGCTTTAAGGACATTGCAAGGATTATCTAGATGTCTGTTCAATGGGTTCTTCCACAAGTAAGAAGGTTGAAGCTAAGTGGAATCTTCTTGAAACAATTCAAAACAATACTGAAGATTGGGATAACGATAAAGGTAAAGAATGAAGTACAAACTATGAGTATGATTGCATTAACTATATCGCTGAAACTGCTGATTTTCAAGAGCTTAGTGCTCAATATGGTCTTGATCCTCAAATTATTGTTGATTACTTTAGAGTATTTGCTTCTCATGTCAATGTTCTTAAATATAATCAGGACGTGTATCATGAACCTTTTAAAGACACTTGCATGAAAAATGAAATCGTTATTAATGATTGCAATAAACATGCTCAAACTTCTGAAAGTACTACTGCATATAAGCATGTTAATTTTTCCGGAGAAGTTAGACCTTGTCTCAAAGAAGAATATTCTAACCATCGCAGGAATAAAAAAACTAGAACGTGGGACAGGGCTCTAAATGATCTTGGTGATAAATTTGAGCCCTCTATACTTTTATTTGTGAACTTTGCTATAAAGTGGGTCATTTCAATTTGCAATGCTCATGCTATGATAATAGCCTTCCGAATCCAATGAGTACTTGATGATCCACAAGTATAGGAGATCGCAACTGTCTTCAAGGGAAGTAAATCCCAAATTTATTGATTCGACACAAGGAGAGAGAAAGAATATTTATAAGCCTTAATAGATGAGTTTTCAGTTCAGGTGCACCTGGAAGTAGACTTGCTCGCAACAGTTTATCAGTAGCAACAATTTTATAGCAGTAGAAGTATTAAAATTACTGCGGGAATAAAATAGAAACAACGGTATCAATTGTAGGAAAGAGCATGATTAAAATATTGTAGGCATTGGGATGGAGAAACGGGCGTTGCATGTATAAGATAGTTCATATAATAATCAAAACATGGGAAATTGCAGATAGATAATAATAAAGCATCCAAGTACTAGGTAACCATAGGCATCTGTTCCATATTTAGTCGTACGTGCTCGCAATGAGAAACTTTCACAACATCTTCTGTCCTACCAGCGTGTTGCAGCAGGGCCTCAAGGGAAACTACTGGTAATTAAGTTGCTCCTTTTAATAGAGCACCGGAGCAAAGCATTAACACTTCATGAACACATGTGATTCGTCACATCACAACCACCCCCCCCCCCCCGGTTATCCCAATTATTGTCACTTTGGGGCCTCAGATTCCAGACAACGATATGTGTAAACAACTTGTAGATATGATAAAAAAACATAATTATGTTCATGAAACAATAACATGTTAAAATATGAGATCATGGCACTCGGGCCCTAGTGACAAGCATTAAGCATAACAAGTTGCAACAACGATAGATAGCACTAACAACGGATACTAGGCATCATTCCCTAACAATCTGGCATTATTACATGAACAATCTCATCCAATCCCTCTCAGCCTACAGCGGGGATTACTCACACATGGATGGGGGAATCATGGATGGTATATGGAGAAGTGGTGGTGATGACGATAGCGACGATATCATCATAGTCCCTGTCCCGGCAGGGTGTCAGAACAGGAACTTCTGATCCCCGAATTGGGTTTCGAGGTGGCGTCGGCGCTCTGGTGTTTTTCTCTGGAATATCACGAACCCCCTTGGGTTGTTAGGTGAGGAGGTATATGCAATCGAAAGGAGAGACCGAGGAGGCGTCCGAGGCGGCCAAACCATGTGGTGGCACGGCCTAGGGGGCGCATCGCCAGGTGGTGTGGGCCCCTCCTGGACCCTCTCCGTCTCGTCTTCTGGCTCCAGGGGTCTTCGGGTAAAATAAGAACTTTGGGATCTTTTCGGGCATTTTCCTGAAAGTTGATTTTCTACACAAAAACGAGACACCAGTGTAATTCTGCTGAAAACAGCGTTAGTCTGTGTTAGTTGTATTGAAAACTCACAAGTTTAGATGTAAACAACAACAAAAGTGTTCGGAAAAGTAGATACGTTTTGGACGTATCAAATCCCCCAAGCTTAGCTTATTGCTTGTCCTCAAGCAATTCAGTTAACAAATACATTTGCTTCAGATGATGTAAATATTCTCACTATATGATCAAGTACTAAGGCAATTCATAATAATAAGTATGCAAATAAAGTCACCTAATAGTTATGCAAACCATGAAGAGATAACAACACACTAATAACAAGCAACATGAAATATATCAATTTGCAGGATTGCAATGTTCATAATAATATATGATAAAGTGGTTTCTCGGTTGCCCTTAATTGTGGAGCAAAACATAAATGATAGGGAACCTCTAAGGTTCAAGTGAAAACTAGAAGTAAATATATCAAAGGTAAAAGCATCAAAGTTATACCACAATCAACCGTGTTCTGGGACAAGCACATCACACTAAGAATGACAGCTATGCTCTCGAGAAGGTGCATAAAGTTAGAAGGTGAAGTCTCAACATAAATTAAAAGAAAGGCCCTTCGTAGAGAGAAGAAGGGATTAACTCGTGTGCTAGAGCTTTTTATATTATTAAAACATAGATATTGAAAACAATTTTGAGAGAGGTGTATGTTTACGTCAACGAATGGAAAACAGACAATACAGTACGTCACAAGTTAACTAGACTTTACAAGAGCGGATCCCATTGAAGGACGTTCTTTCTACTGGGGTCATAGATCATCCATCTTCTCATTTGTTTACAAAATTATGCTTTAACTGATAAATGAGGGGCAAAAAGAGTGAAGAGAATTGTAATAACCACCTTTTGGGGCTAGGCACTGATGGCGTATATACACACGCTCGTTGGGAGACTCTGAGGGGAAGGTATGAAGAGCACAGTAGAAAGCTTCCTTCAGCACGAAACCAAGGTTGAATCAACCAGTAGGAGAAAGAAATCACTTCCGAAGGTTGATGCAGTTTATGTTGGCAGGGCGCACTACTGGTTCAACAGCAACGTGGAATCTAACAACACAATCAAATTACTTTGCCCCAACGAAGCAGTGAGGTTATCAATCTCACCGGTTTTGCTGAAACAAAGGATTAGATGTATAGTGTGGAAAATAGTACTTGTTTGCAGTAGATGAAAGAGAACAATGACGGAAGTATGAAAACAGTAACTACAATAGGTAAACAATAGGAAAACAGTGGTTGAAGTGGTTGTATATCAGTATAAAGAAATGGACCGGGGTACACAATTCACTAGTGGTGTCTCTCGAAAAAGGATACATAACATGTTGGGTAACAAATTACAGCTCGTCAATTGACTGATATAAAGGCTGCACCGTAGTGTGTATGCATGACATGATGATTAGTATGTGATTCATGCGTACATTACAACAAGATACATAGACCTTTATCCAACTACATCTACGACTAATAATCCACCCTCAGAGTGTCATCCGAGCAAAGCTCGGGTATTAAGTTTGAAGCAACAGATAATTGCATTAAGCAAAGTGTGTAATGTAAACAATAAAATTATTCTTAGATAAATAATTGTTGTTTTCTCCCTAATGGCACCAGCACATCCCCCACACGTTATGTTTCTGTCACTCGGGCGGCGTGAAAGGGAGGGATGAACCCACTATAGAGCATAAATACCCCCTCTTCTATACCTACTAATAAAGGCATTAAGGTTTCTGCCAAAATTTTCGTCCAACACGATTTTACCGATTTGCCCTCCCACTAAATCACATATTACTGCACTTTTGCTATGGACCGATTCGTATATGTAAGAACAGAAAACGTCTTCTTCTCCGAGGACCCAACCCGACGCTCCATGTCCGACGGGGGGAATCGATGGTGCACCCAACCTCCATGGCCGCCCGGCTCCGCCGCTCCTCACCCGACTCCTCTCGGAGACCCTCCTCCTAATTGTTTTGACCATCGGCCCCGTACCTCAGCCCGCTCTCCGGCCCCTTGCTTCAATCGTATCAGGTCGTTTTTTTCTCTCTTCCCGAAACAAGAAAGTCAAACCGGCAATGCATGTCTCTTCGGCATGGCCACGCTCGCGAGGACATCTTCGTCCGTCGGGATTGGCAAGGTCCTCCTCCACGCCGCCGGCACATGCGGATTGGCCTGCGGTGGATGTTTACAAGGGCCATTGGAGGGCGCCGAGCTTCTTCACATAATCTCTTTCTTCCCCTTGGGGCTTCCTCTGTCTTCTGGCCGGTGCCGGCCGTGGAGTAGGACCGGCGGCGGGAGTGAGCGGAAATTGCAGGAGGCGGCTGAGGGGTCAGTCCGGGATTCCTCTCTCTATCTTTGTGGATTGTTGTCCCTCGCTGATTCTAAATCGATCTCCCAGATCTATTTTTTCCTCAAAATTGCAGTACGAGTACATGCCATGACCCATCTGTAGTATGAGTGTGTGCTCATTATGCCTAGGCTCGCATCTGGGACTCGTCGTTGCCGCCGGAGGTAGGCGGGCTGGCGGCTAGGTGCGCAGGAGGCCACTCGTCGTGAAGTCCAGTTCAGAGAGCGGCGGGGAGGGGTTAGTAGGGACGAGGAGCAGCCGTAGCAGTTCTTCGAACTGACGCTGCCCAGGTTGGATGCGGGAGAATACCCGGCGTGATTTGTCTCATTCACATGCATCTTTCAGCATCGTTGGGACAATACCTTTGTGTTGATCTAGCAGCCATCAGGCCTCGATCCCGTCTTAATTCCGATTTATCTATGGAGAACCCGCCATTACAACCGTGCAAGTATTAACGGTACAATTTCCAGTCAGCCATACGACGGTTCTTGCACAAGTATTGCTGATCGCACGCGAGCAAGGAGTGTACTCTCATATTTCTTGGGAAACTTCTACCGTACCTTTTACTACTCCTAGGACCAGTAAGACCATATACTGCTTTTGATCTTAAAAAGATGAAATGCTGGAAAAGTATGAAATCATATGGTGACACTATTCTGACACCGGCTCTGCTGCTAGCTGCCTTCAGCAAATCCATGACATCCCGTTGGAGCAATGTTTACCTAGCAGTAATAATTTTCTCTCTCTCACCCACGAGCACTCTTCTAAATTTGATACTACTAGCGATGCAAGGTGGTGGTTGTCTACTAGTGGAGCAGTATTTCTGTAGGAACCTTAATTTTTTGGTGGATCCGTATTTCTGCAAGAACCTTAAACTTTTTTGATGTCACAGCTAATGTGGGGCACATCTACTTATAAAACATGATCGGAATGATGGTTTTTATAGGGAGGGAACAACGTTAAGGCAATAGTAACAAGAGGCTATCACCGAGAAGAATTTCTATGCTATGTACTGCTCTACAATCTCTGCACGCACCACTGATAACTTTATTTGATTCTCGCGAAGAAGAAAAATAAATAATTGAGATGAATGGCCAGAGAATAGAGTGGCGGTAATGACGTTGGGAAGCAAATTATGAGATGATTTGTAGACAACGGCAATAGGGGGATCACAATACTTGGCTGGCCTGTGCGACGAATAAGTACTCCCTTTGTCTCAAATTAAGTGTCATAAAGATGGGAAAAAATGAATGTATCTAGACATAATTTAGTACTAGAAACATCCACTTTGTTTAATTTGAGATGGAGGGATTACTAAAATGGGGATGGCAGTCAAAATGGTAGATCGCATATTATCTGAAAGATTCCTCCAAGGAGCATTTTCATCATCAAAGTCATATCTCTACATTCTTGGCGGTTCGTGATTTTTTTCTAACAGTTTGTGAAAAAACGGAAAATAATAAATACTAAAACGGTGACACAAAGCGAGTTTTTTCCTATGCACGACACAATTTCCCGATCCGACTAATACCGTAGTTTTATGATACGAGTCGACAAATAAGGTAGATTGTAACTAATTTTTTTTATCTCCCATTGCAACGCACAACATGTTTTTCTATAGAATTAAAAATAAGAACCAAAACAATTTTTTTTGGAGATTGATATAAAACATGTATCCTTATTTATGATGTCGACCTATTGGAGCGACTGAGCCGAAACGCCTGATTTTTTTCCGTTGCAACGCACGGGCACTTTTGCTAGTAGAGTTTAA
Organism: Alopecurus myosuroides; assembly: GCA_028641055.1. Classification (NCBI taxonomy): domain Eukaryota; kingdom Viridiplantae; phylum Streptophyta; class Magnoliopsida; order Poales; family Poaceae; genus Alopecurus; species Alopecurus myosuroides. The sequence goes on along the minus strand of CM054059.1, from coordinate 48,051,424 downwards.
AGCATCTACTTAGCCAGAGCATCTACTAGTAACGGAGAGCATGCATGATCATAAATAACATACACATGAAAATAACATGATAGATTGATAATCATTGGACATAGCATTCAATATTCATCGGATCCCAGCAAACACAACATGTAGAATTACAATAAAATGATCTTGATCATGTTAGGCGGCTCAGAGGATCTAAACATGAGTCATAAAGAGGAGAGAACAACCATCTAGCTACCGCTATGGACCCGTAGTCTAGGGATGAACTACTCACACATCACTCGGGAGGCAGGCATGGTGATGTAGAGCCCTCAAGTGATGATTCTCCCTCCCAGCAGGGTGCCGGGGAGAGCTCTAGAACCCTCCCGATCTAGGGTTAGCGATGACGGCGACTGCAGATATTTTTGGTGGAAAAGGCTCGTATATTTAGGGTTAACCCTCCGAAGGGTATAAATAGGCGAGAGGGTAATGTCGGTGGGAAGCCAGGAGGTACACCACCCCTGGGCGCGCCGCCTCATGGTATGGGGCCCCTGAGGCCCCCCTCCGGGTCTCCTCCGGATTCTGTGTACGTGACGACTTTCTAGGACTTTGGGGTTTTGTTTCGAACAATTCCGAGAATATTTCTAGAAATACTTTTCTGAAGCTAAAAACAGCAAAAAAAACATGAACTGGCTCTATGGCATCTTGTCAATAGGTTAGTCCCAGAAAATCCATAAAAATGGCATAAAGTGTATAAGAAACATGTAGCATATGGCTTGCAAAAAACATGCAACATCAGAAAATATGGATACGTTTGAGACGTATCAGGCACCCCGGCCCATTGCCAGCTCTTATAGCAATTGGATAAGCGGATGTGACACTAGTCCAGGTGTGTAAAGTCTAATCAACAAGTGAGATAAAGATCGTCTACCTGCGTCCTCATGAGCTAAAACAGGGGCACAAAATAGGTATGCTTTTGAAGGTTTTAAAGGTAGCACATGAGAAATTTACTTTGGAGTGGCAGTTAAATACCACATATAGGTAGGTATGGTGGACACATTTGGCAAACTTTTTTTTTGGGAGTTGGATGCACATGTAGAGATCATACTCGGTACAAGTGAAGGCTAGCAATAGACTGGGAGCGACAATTAAGAGAGCGGTAACTATCATAATCATGCCTGCGACAAAACAAAATTAATATGGGCATAAAAGTGATACACATACTTTGAGAAAAATAAATCATCAATGCTTAATTGATTTTTTGTTTTCAGTCTTATGCATGCATGAGCATGTACCACGTCAATTCAAGTGAAACATTCAGCGGAAGATACCACAATGGCATACCCTTCTATGAATAAAACAATGAGAGCAAACATTTATACGACATGATTGTGACGACCCAGGATCGGGCACTATGCAGATTTCAGCATTTCCGCCAAAATCCACATAATAACCGATTCCATGTTGCCACTTGCCATAACATTACAACAGTTCACGAATAATCCACAACAACAACAGAGGAGGTATATACAAGATGACTCAAACAAGTCAAGGATACAACTAATACAATACAAAGATCCAAATAACAGCGGAAGAAACAACATAGTGTCCGACTACGGACAAGATACAAATTGGACCAAGAGTCCTGAACATAACCGATGGCGTCCAATCCCTGCCCAGGCCAAGCCGGAGGGATTCCCAAGCTAACGTCGTCAGACTTCAAACCTGTTGACTGCAATGTGGAATATGCAGCCACGAAATGGATTCGTGGGTCAGTACTATTAAGTATTGGCAAGTGGATAAACTATACTCACAAGATACCAGCGTAACCAATCATCACAAGATAGAAATACTTTGGGTACAACGGAAAGAAAGGGGGTAGTGCAAAGAAGCGGCAGCGGGCAGCACCAACAACTAGAGAGACACGCTACAACTTCCGGCTATTAGAGAGGGATAAGAGAGCGCGACAAAACAAACTATAAGTACTCACCAAACAATACCCATCCAGTGTTACCCCCTACTAAGGAAGCAACCCAAGGAAACTCACACTGTTGATTAAGGTGACATTCATTTTTATGGTGAAGGTAAGACTATATTACTAGTCAAGTTATTATCATTAGGTGTAAGTTGTCTGAGTACTTGTTAGCCAGCACTTTCACCAAGTCGCCACATAACCGCGGACAACACGGCTTCTCGAGAAGATTTATCCCTGCAGGGTGCACTACAGTACCCGTACACACTCAAGCCACCAACTAAAACTCAGGTTGGCTCGACACGACCCAAACCGTCTCTACAACCCATCCTAGGAGCCACGGAGCTATAAGGTCCCGGGCAGTCCGACCTAACCTAAGCGCAAGGGTGAAAACCACACCCCCCGGCACCACAGGCCTCGCCCTATATGCATCATCATCATCATCAACAGTATCCATGGGGGGGCCCACCCATTCATGCATATGAGCAAATGGAACACCCGAACTAAGTGTGGCTCTTCGGTGTAGCATCCCAACTTTTAATAAAGATGGAATACCTGTGTTATTGTGCTAGTCCCTGGATCAATTGCTAGCACCACAGTACAAAATGAAATATCATGCAAATGCATCAAATTCTATTACATCGCATGATCCAGTCTTTACAAAATAGGATTACAACTTGCATAGTCTTAGAAGACTAGCAGAAAACAAAGAAATACAACAGAAAACATGAATAACATTGAGCCCATCTTCTTCATGTGCCACAGGCAAAACATGTTGGCGATAGTCTCGAGATCCTAAACGAAATCCTCACTCGTCTTCAGAAATATCTGCAATATGGAATATGCAGCCACAAGGGAGTCAATACAATTTAATGTATTGGCAAGTAACACTATGGTGGATATAAATGGCAAGACTAATACTACATGCTTATTTGGCTGAGTGGAGTTTTGGCTAAGTTTTGCATAAAGCCAGTTTTCTCCTATCACTTTTGTAAATCAAACTTTTCTTTTCAAAGGGTGGCAACATTGGATTAAGATCCAAGCACCACAATACTGTTCACTTGGTCAAAATTTTACTTATTGAAATTGATGATGAGATTCTTCCGTCAATCCTTCTCCAGCTGCTCATAGTTGTCCATAACCGGGGACACGGCTAAGATCTTAGTTTGTTGACTCTGCAGAGCTTGTGCACTTTCACCCTTTGTCTTCAATTAGCCCAAACATCCTATACACCCGGAGTGCATCATGGAAAGGAGAGAATTGAGACGAGATCTTTCAGAAGAAGAAGTCCAAACCCACCGGCAAGACCCGTTCCACCTATAATTTTGCTACATCTGCTTGTCAAGCCTGGGATGAACCCTCACAACTTAATTGATCAAGACAGAGCCCATATTGTCAAAAGGCTGCACGGGAAGCTACTAGATTTAGAGGGACATAGTAATCTCTTTGTTCCTGGGTGGCCATCCTCAAGTGACAACCTCAAGTGGAATAACCCTTAAATAAGGGCCCTGAGGAAACACTCAACATAACCCATTCTTAACACTTCCACCCAGGTGGTTCATTCATTAGTTATACTTAGGATTTTTCGTCAACATCTAGTAAAACAATTTGTAACATTGCATAGCACCTAGTAAATTCTAAGGCTATCAAAATAACAAGGTAAAAGGGATGGCTACACACTACTAGGATAATAGCATAGCATAGTATAACTTAGTAAAATTTCCTATCATGCATACTACTCAAAATCAACTAATGCATATAGAAAATAATGGGTAGTTTATGATGTGTTACTTGCCTTGTTGAAGTTGGTGAAGATATTCACACTCTCTTCACAAAAGATCGTTTCTCTCCGTACAATCTATTCATTGAAAACACAATAACAAAATAAACAAACATGCTAGTAAGCAAACATACAAGTGTAGAAGACATACATAGCAACTAACATATCAAAAGGGGCTTAACCAAATTGGTTAGGACAAAGTCTAGGTTTGAGTTGAAATATTCATTCTCAAATGGTCTCATACTTGTTAAGGAAATTCCAATGGTTTACTTGGGAAGGGCTAGGTTGAGTTATGTATAAAACTAACTTTATTATAATCATACTTGTCGAGGAAGTTCCAAGAGTTCACTTAGAATAAACATATTACTTCTTCAACTAAAGTAATACATGCAAACACTTGGTCATATTCACCTTCAAAAATATTTGAGTGACTATGTTAGTATTTTCCATTGTGGTTAGGGTAGGTCTACTAACTTCATCATCAAAGGAAAAATATTACTAAGTCTTGGGTTTTCCATTTGGGTCAATGGTTGGACAAAAACAACTTGTTATTCTTCAACTTGTGTGAATTGCTTCTAGACCTCATGTGATTACTTTCTTGAAGATCATCTTCATGCTTCTATTGTAGTCTTGTTCCTTGGATGGATTCTTCTCTTGGTCTTGATAGTCTTCATGGTTTTCTCACTAGTTGTTTCCCAAGTGGTGTGGTCACAACTAAGTGTTTTATTTAACAAATGTGAAAATATCACTAAGTCAAAATAGAGGAGAAATGGGACAAGAGGATAGAATGGGAGAGGTGAGTCTTCTTCTTCATTTCTTCATGTACTTGCACTTGATGGGGTATGCTTCAGATTGTTGTGGATCCTAAGTCATTTCCTCAATGATCTTCCTTGTTTCTCTTCATGTTGCCATCAATTTGAAAGGAGAAGAATAGAAAAGAGAAGGAAAAAGACTTAGAGAGAAAAGGGGTTAGTCTTCTGGAAGTTTCTATGGTTTCTTCTAAGTGCTTCCACTTGTTGGAAATGTTTCTGAAGTTTGTTTTATTTTCTAAGTCCTTCATTGGTCTTCTATCTTCATGTTGAAAAATCTCTAGATGGTTAAGTCCTCCATTGCACTTCATGGTTCTCACAAATCCCAACTTGGTGAAGTCTTGAAGCAAGCATGGGTAGACAAGAAGTTGATGGAAACTTTTGTACTAGTGTTTTTAGGTTCATTTGTTGGCTAAGTATAAGTTGAAACTTTACTAAGGACTTAGCCTTGGTTTCATATAGCCATACACACATAGAACCACTTAAGCAAAATATTTCCTAAGTCATTTTTAATATGGTGTGAAACATGTGTGTGATAACTTGTCCTAAAATACTTGGGTATGTCTCATATGTGTCCAAAATTCTATGGAACTTGTTTCTATGGATTAAGGTTGCCAAATGGAGCAATTTTGGTTAAGGAACCATATTGAAATTATTTATACAAATTAATCTATGCCAAAAATACTCAAATAGACAACTTAATTCTAAATTCAATTTTAATTTGTTCAATTATTATTTTGGGACAGAGGATATGAAAGTACACATCCTAAGGTTTCCAAATATATTTTATTTACAATTTTTGGATTTGTAGAATTTGAATTATGCCAAATTTCACCAAACAAGCATATTTGAATTTGAACAAATTTAAGTTTGTCAAATTTGAATTTGGACAGTGCCAAAAGTTTCTAGATGTCAAGGGCTTTTCAAAAAGTCCAAGATTGTTAAATTTGACTAAGTGGTTGAAAAGTTATGATGGTTGCAAGTTGCAGGGACTTTTCTGCAAATATGCCAAATTAATTCTATTCGGGATAAAAACAGAAAAACAGCTGGGCTACGTGGCTCGCTCTGATTGGTTGCTTGGGCTGACTAGACCGCTGGCATGGCGTGCTGACTAAGCGCTGAGGTGGATAAGATATTTTGAATCTGGGTCGTTGGATCCAGATCCGACGACAGGATACCTCTTCGATCCTTGATCTAATCTCGTGCGTTGACAAAAGATCGGACGGCTACAGGGGCTAGGTATACTCACAGCAGCGCAGGTGGCCGGAGATGGCAAGGACGGCGGCGCTCCGGCGGTCCGTGGCTCAAAAATGGACGGTGGCGACTCTCCCGTGGTCCTCCGGGGAAGTAGAGGACACGCAGAGGCTCGGCGCGACATGGGGATCTCGTTGGTGATGATGGCTCGCTCTGAGGGGTCTTCGATCGACGGCGCGGTGATGTTCCGCAGCGGCGCCCTCGGGTGTTCTCCGGTGAGCTCGCCTGCGTCAAAACGGCTGCGCGAAAAAGTCGATGGAGGTTATCAGCACGTGCGCCAAGATGTGGTGAAGAGAGGAGACCAAAAACGAGTGGCCGTGACTCACTGGTTTAGCCGGAATCCACCTCGGACCATGACAGAACAGCGGGGCTCCGGCGAGCGATTTCGGCGACTTGGATGCATCAATTAGAGATAGAGGAGAGGGGAATGAGAGAGGAGGGGACAGGCGTTAAGTAGAGGACAAGGGGACAACGATTAATGGCTTTAATCGCAAGAATTCACTCGCGAAAAATCATGGCCGAAACGGCCGGCAGTTTCTCTGAACGTTGAAGACGATGACGTCATTGATGACGTCATCAATGTATTTTTTTTTTCCTGTTTATTTAAAATCTTAATAACTTCTGTTTTAATAATCCTATTAAGGTCAATTAAATTTCTAAAATCTTCAAATTTTAATATCTTTCAAACAATATGATTTTTTTAAACTTTTCAACACATTTCAAAATGTGAAATTTGAAAATTGAATAAATACCTAATAGTGACTTGAGGTGATTTTTAATTTAGAAAATTATAAAATATAATTATTAGTCAAATATAATTTCAGTGGCTTTATAAAGATCAGATACTATTTTCTAAAACCATTTCAAAGTGTTTTCATCTCTTTTATGTTATGAAAATATAATTAATTCACTAATAGCACTTAATGCCATTTTAAAATAGAAAAAATAATAAAATGGGGTTTTTGATTAAATAAAATTTTAGAGACATTATACATGTCAAATACTATTTTTGGAAGTCATTTTTAAACCATTTTCATATTGTATAATTTTAGGATATGAAGGATTTACTAATAGTAACTTAATGCTATTTAATTAGTTCATATCAAATAATTAATATTGTTGATCAATAAAATTTAGAATAAAACCACAATTCATAACATTGTTTTCAAAACCCTCTTTATGTTATTTTCAAAATAATGCATTTTATTTTCACACCTTCATGTTTAAAACTTGGAATAACAACTAAAAGTTATTATTATAACATTTTATTCTCATCAAATATTTTTGAGGCTTAGGACTTTATTAAGGGTTATAAATCTTTTATTGTTGTTGCCATAAAATAATCTCAAGGTAATATTTGAATTGAAAACCTTTTATGTAATAAAGTTTGCTAAAGATAAAATGGTTTTCTTTATGTGAGAAAAATTCATTTGAGAGGGTTTTTAGGGTTTATGGAATAGAGGTATAATGGATTCTTAATTTCCAAAACATTAGAACATGTATTGTTTCCTTTTGTTTCTTTCTTCTCATTTGGTTTTTGGTGACTTGCATAACATAAAAACAAAAAGTTTCAATTTTTTGTGATTTTTGAGTTTTCCAAAAATCAGGGATGTTACAGACTACCACCCTTAAAAGAAATCTCGTCCCGAGATTTGGGAAGGTTAGAAAGAAAGATTTGGGTAATTGGATTCCAAAACAACTGGGTGGGCTACCACCCTTAAAAGAAACTTTTGTGGGTAGTCTATTTTCATTAGATTGATTCTAAATTAGCTTGAGTAGATCTTTCCTCTGTGGTAGAGGTGTAGACCAACATAGGTCTGTTGAACTACCTTTGACACTGAGGGGTCACTCTTTGGGTCAATCAAAAGTCTTTGGGTTCCTCTCAACTTGATCTTTTGATGTCCTTGGAAATCTTCCATCTTGTTGGTTGTCATCCTTGAAGGCAAACACCATGCTATTTCTAAGGAAACTCTCATGGTAGGAAAACTCACATTGCTTGATAGCTCCAAGGTTAGCTTGATCCTTATTAGGAAGTTGGCATTTTATCATGGATGTGATTGTTCCTTCACACACAAGAAAGAAATTTGATACTAGCATTCCTCAAATGGGATGGCTTGTGTATCAATAGGGTAAAGGTTGTATGATTCCAAATGGTTCTCACTATGGTTGGTGAATGAGTCTGGTGTTGGGTTTGGTCTAGTAGGGATGAGTAGAGATTTAGAAAGATGGCTAAGAAAGGTTCTTATCCAAAATAGCAGATCAAGGAAACTCATCTTACAAACAACACATAACAAACATATAGCAATACATTCATCACACCAAACAACAAGTTCTTTTTTTTTTTTGAAAACACTAATATTGTCATACCACACTCATTAGTATGATCAATATACTAACACGTTGACGTTGTTCTAACAAACTAGATTGGTGGTCTCATCTATATCCTCTTGAGCTTTTCTTCATATTCTTCTCTCCATGTCTTGAGGTGTTCTTGATTGTTGGGAAGTCTATGTTTTTCTTCAAATTCTTCAAAAATCTTGAGTGTAGGTCTTCATGTGGTGAAAATACTTCTTGCACTTCTTGGTATGGTCATCAACAATCTTGCCTTGATGGTATTCAAGAAGTAGGTCATCTAGAAAATTTTGAAGGTGAATAGTAGATGAGAGGATATGAGAAAGATTAAGATGATTGTTTTGTTTCTAGAAAGTTTGAACATAGAAATTTTCAATCCTAGGGTCTTTTCCAAACTTAGGGTCTCGAATCCTACAGACAACACAATGCTCTGATACCATTTTGTAGCATCCCAACTTTTAATAAAGATGGAATACCTGTGTTATTGTGCTAGTCCCTGGATCAATTGCTAGCACCACAGTACAAAATGAAATATCATGCAAATGCATCAAATTCTATTACATCGCATGATCCAGTCTTTACAAAATAGGATTACAACTTGCATAGTCTTAGAAGACTAGCAGAAAACAAAGAAATACAACAGAAAACATGAATAACATTGAGCCCATCTTCTTCATGTGCCACAGGCAAAACATGTTGGCGATAGTCTCGAGATCCTAAACGAAATCCTCACTCGTCTTCAGAAATATCTGCAATATGGAATATGCAGCCACAAGGGAGTCAATACAATTTAATGTATTGGCAAGTAACACTATGGTGGATATAAATGGCAAGACTAATACTACATGCTTATTTGGCTGAGTGGAGTTTTGGCTAAGTTTTGCATAAAGCCAGTTTTCTCCTATCACTTTTGTAAATCAAACTTTTCTTTTCAAAGGGTGGCAACATTGGATTAAGATCCAAGCACCACAATACTGTTCACTTGGTCAAAATTTTACTTATTGAAATTGATGATGAGATTCTTCCGTCAATCCTTGTCCAGCTGCTCATAGTTGTCCATAACCGGGGACACGGCTAAGATCTTAGTTTGTTGACTCTGCAGAGCTTGTGCACTTTCACCCTTTGTCTTCAATTAGCCCAAACATCCTATACACCCGGAGTGCATCATGGAAAGGAGAGAATTGAGACGAGATCTTTCAGAAGAAGAAGTCCAAACCCACCGGCAAGACCCGTTCCACCTATAATTTTGCTACATCTGCTTGTCAAGCCTGGGATGAACCCTCGCAACTTAATTGATCAAGACAGAGCCCATATTGTCAAAAGGCTGCACGGGAAGCTACTAGATTTAGAGGGACATAGTAATCTCTTTGTTCCTGGGTGGCCATCCTCAAGTGACAACCTCAAGTGGAATAACCCTTAGATAAGGGCCCTGAGGAAACACTCAACATAACCCATTCTTACCACTTCCACCCAGGTGGTTCATTCATTAGTTATACTTAGGATTTTTCCTCAACATCTAGTAAAACAATTTGTAACATTGCATAGCACCTAGTAAATTCTAAGGCTATCAAAATAACAAGGTAAAAGGGATGGCTACACACTACTAGGATAATAGCATAGCATAGTATAACTTAGTAAAATTTCCTATCATGCATACTACTCAAAATCAACTAATGCATATAGAAAATAATGGGTAGTTTATGATGTGTTACTTGCCTTGTTGAAGTTGGTGAAGATATTCACACTCTCTTCACAAAAGATCGTTTCTCTCCGTACAATCTATTCATTGAAAACACAATAACAAAATAAACAAACATGCTAGTAAGCAAACATACAAGTGTAGAAGACATACATAGCAACTAACATATCAAAAGGGGCTTAACCAAATTGGTTAGGACAAAGTCTAGGTTTGAGTTGAAATATTCATTCTCAAATGGTCTCATACTTGTTAAGGAAATTCCAATGGTTTACTTGGGAAGGGCTAGGTTGAGTTATGTATAAAACTAACTTTATTATAATCATACTTGTCGAGGAAGTTCCAAGAGTTCACTTAGAATAAACATATTACTTCTTCAACTAAAGTAATACATGCAAACACTTGGTCATATTCACCTTCAAAAATATTTGAGTGACTATGTTAGTATTTTCCATTGTGGTTAGGGTAGGTCTACTAACTTCATCATCAAAGGAAAATATTACTAAGTCTTGGGTTTTCCATTTGGGTCAATGGTTGGACAAAAACAACTTGTTATTCTTCAACTTGTGTGAATTGCTTCTAGACCTCATGTGATTACTTTCTTGAAGATCATCTTCATGCTTCTATTGTAGTCTTGTTCCTTGGATGGATTCTTCTCTTGGTCTTGATAGTCTTCATGGTTTTCTCACTAGTTGTTTCCCAAGTGGTGTGGTCACAACTAAGTGTTTTATTTAACAAATGTGAAAATATCACTAAGTCAAAATAGAGGAGAAATGGGACAAGAGGATAGAATGGGAGAGGTGAGTCTTCTTCTTCATTTCTTCATGTACTTGCACTTGATGGGTTATGCTTCAGATTGTTGTGGATCCTAAGTCATTTCCTCAATGATCTTCCTTGTTTCTCTTCATTTTGCCATCAATTTGAAAGGAGAAGAATAGAAAAGAGAAGGAAAAAGACTTAGAGAGAAAAGGGGTTAGTCTTCTGGAAGTTTCTATGGTTTTCTTCTAAGTGCTTCCACTTCTTGGAAATGTTTCTGAAGTTTGTTTTATTTGCTAAGTCCTTCATTGGTCTTCTATCTTCATGTTGAAAAATCTCTAGATGGTTAAGTCCTCCATTGCACTTCATGGTTCTCACAAATCCCAACTTGGTGAAGTCTTGAAGCAAGCATGGGTAGACAAGAAGTTGATGGAAACTTTTGTACTAGTGTTTTTAGGTTCATTTGTTGGCTAAGTATAAGTTGAAACTTTACTAAGGACTTAGCCTTGGTTTCATATAGCCATACACACATAGAACCACTTAAGCAAAATATTTCCTAAGTCATTTTTAATATGGTGTGAAACATGTGTGTGATAACTTGTCCTAAAATACTTGGGTATGTCTCATATGTGTCCAAAATTCTATGGAAATTGTTTCTATGGATTAAGGTTGCCAAATGGAGCAATTTTGGTTAAGGAACCATATTGAAATTATTTATACAAATTAATCTATGCCAAAAATACTCAAATAGACAACTTAATTCTAAATTCAATTTTAATTTGTTCAATTATTATTTTGGGACAGAGGATATGAAAGTACACATCCTAAGGTTTCCAAATATATTTTATTTACAATTTTTGGATTTGTAGAATTTGAATTATGCCAAATTTCACCAAACAAGCATATTTGAATTTGAACAAATTTAAGTTTGTCAAATTTGAATTTGGACAGTGCCAAAAGTTTCTAGATGTCAAGGGCTTTTCAAAAAGTCCAAGATTGTTAAATTTGACTAAGTGGTTGAAAAGTTATGATGGTTGCAAGTTGCAGGGACTTTTCTGCAAATCTGCCAAATTAATTCTATTCGGGATAAAAACAGAAAAACAGCTGGGCTACGTGGCTCGCTCTGATTGGTTGCTTGGGCTGACTAGACCGCTGGCGTGGCGTGCTGACTAAGCGCTGAGGTGGATAAGATATTTTGAATCTGGGTCGTTGGATCCAGATCCGACGACAGGATACCTCTTCGATCCTTGATCTAATCTCGTGCGTTGACAAAAGATCGGACGGCTACAGGGGCTAGGTATACTCACAGCAGCGCAGGTGGCCGGAGATGGCAAGGACGGCGGCGCTCCGGCGGTCCGTGGCTCAAAAATGGACGGTGGCGACTCTCCCGTGGTCCTCCGGGGAAGTAGAGGACACGCAGAGGCTCGGCGCGACATGGGGATCTCGTTGGTGATGATGGCTCGCTCTGAGGGGTCTTCGATCGACGGCGCGGTGATGTTCCGCAGCGGCGCCCTCGGGTGTTCTCCGGTGAGCTCGCCTGCGTCAAAACGGCTGCGCGAAAAAGTCGATGGAGGTTATCAGCACGTGCGCCAAGATGTGGTGAAGAGAGGAGACCAAAAACGAGTGGCCGTGACTCACTGGTTTAGCCGGAATCCACCTCGGACCATGACAGAACAGCGGGGCTCCGGCGAGCGATTTCGGCGACTTGGATGCATCAATTAGAGATAGAGGAGAGGGGAATGAGAGAGGAGGGGACAAGCGTTAAGTAGAGGACAAGGGGACAACGATTAATGGCTTTAATCGCAAGAATTCACTCGCGAAAAATCATGGCCGAAACGGCCGGCAGTTTCTCTGAACGTTGAAGACGATGACGTCATTGATGACGTCATCAATGTCTTTTTTTTTCCTGTTTATTTAAAATCTTAATAACTTCTGTTTTAATAATCCTATTAATGTCAATTAAATTTCTAAAATCTTGAAATTTTAATATCTTTCAAACAATATGATTTTTGTAAACTTTTCAACACATTTCAAAATGTGAAATTTGAAAATTGAATAAATACCTAATAGTGACTTGAGGTGATTTTTAATTTAGAAAATTATAAAATATAATTATTAGTCAAATATAATTTCAGTGGCTTTATAAAGATCAAATACTATTTTCTAAAACCATTTCAAAGTGTTTTCATCTCTTTTATGTTATGAAAATATAATTAATTCACTAATAGCACTTAATGCCATTTTAAAATGGAAAAAAATAATAAAATGGGGTTTTTGATTAAATAAAATTTTAGAGACATTATACATGTCAAATACTATTTTTGGAAGTCATTTTTAAACCATTTTCATATTGTATAATTTTAGGATATGAAGGATTTACTAATAGTAACTTAATGCTATTTAATTAGTTCATATCAAATAATTAATATTGTTGATCAATAAAATTTAGAATAAAACCACAATTCATAACATTGTTTTCAAAACCCTCTTTATGTTATTTTCAAAATAATGCATTTTATTTTCACACCTTCATGTTTAAAACTTGGAATAACAACTAAAAGTTATTATTATAACATTTTATTCTCATCCAATATTTTTGAGGCTTAGGACTTTATTAAGGGTTATAAATATTTTATTGTTGTTGCCATAAAATAATCTCAAGGTAATATTTGAATTGAAAACCTTTTATGTAATAAAGTTTGCTAAAGATAAAATGGTTTTCTTTATGTGAGAAAAATTCATTTGAGAGGGTTTTTAGGGTTTATGGAATAGAGGTATAATGGATTCTTAATTTCCAAAACATTAGAACATGTATTGTTTCCTTTTGTTTCTTTCTTCTCATTTGGTTTTTGGTGACTTGCATAACATAAAAACAAAAAGTTTCAATTTTTTGTGATTTTTGAGTTTTCCAAAAATCAGGGATGTTACATTCGGACAAGCTGCAAATCAGGTCTAAGTCGAGGGGGGTCCCATACTACCTCCCGGATGCGGTTAGCGCGCTCATCATGGATCAATGGACAAGACCCTTTTCCTAAGTTCGACACTAGCAGGCTCCAAAACCACGTCGGGCCTCCTGCCGGTGGCTTATCATCAAATTATTATTACCCCAAACATTAACATGTTGTTGATTAAATTGAAACCCAACTATCGAACTAAACAGGTGATATGAAAAAGGACAACAAGACTCGAGCGCAAACAACACTAAGCAGGCAACTACGACACGAGGGCCAACAAGGTAAACAAGCAACAGTTGATAGGAAGTGGAAGGAAGGCTATATCATGGCTGCAAGGTAAACATATGATAGGATCGAGACACAAGCATCGAAAATACTAGGCTAGCATAAAGACAACGGAAAGAATCGGTAACAAGTGATGAAAGGCAGCCATAGGTAGCAAGTGGGTATACTTGCCTGAGATCCAGCAAGTAGAGGTACATCCGCAGAACTTGTCGTTGCTCACATCATCTCAACGTCCTATCCGCGAAGAAGCAAAGAGCTAAAAGAAACACCGGATGCACAAATTACTTCTACGGCAAAAGATCCAGCATGTTCCTATTTTATATGCATGACATGGCAAGATTCAACACAAGATGCAACATAAGCAATTTAATCCGGGCACCGGAAGCCGGACAAATAAGTATTGGTTCAAGTTGTTTAGCTAACCATCAATATTAAGTGTTGATTAACAGGTTTAAACAAGGTAGAGGTGATCTATTCAATATTAATGTGAATAGGGAATGATTTGAATTTAATACCCCAACACATTCCATGGTTAAATATTAGGTGACATGCATAACACTACTACACATGCAAGATACAAGATGCAAACAGGGATATGGATGGCATATTAATATTCCTTGCATTTTTCTGATAAAAATAGACATAAAATTTGTGTTATTTGGATGCATAAATCAAAAGATATGAATTTAGCAAGTTTAACACATTTTTCTGGAATTACAAGTTAATATTTAATACGAAAATAACTGTGGAGCTTTTATTACAGGAGAGTAGTTAGCCACCGAGTATGACAGATGGGCCCACAGTGCCATGCTTGCAAAAGAAGAAAAAGGTGGGGAATTGGTCTTCCCAGGATTCGAACTTGGGATCTCAGGGACGATGGATCAAGGCCTTAGCCACTGGGCTATGGCGCTGCTTGTGATAGGATCTGGACCTCGCGCAAGGTGAAGGATAGCCCCGAGGCGCGCGGTGGAAAAGAAACAGAAAAAGGTGGGTTTTATTCCGTGCGGGGAAGGGATCGAACCCGGGACCTCCTGGGGTGCGGATCGGACGGGCTGCCACTGGGCTGCTGCTACGTTCGTGATTGGGTACAGGTCTGAAGAAAAATAAAGTGTATACAGGCGCTGTTATCTGATGAATCTAAAGATGGATGGGGACAGAACGCGAACAACGACGACCGTGACCGGGCGGCGCGACCGTGGCGCTCGAAGGCGCCCGCCAGAGAAAAGGGGAGGGGGGGAGGAGAGGCCCGAGAAGGTTTCCTCACCGTGGGGAAGGCTGGGGGCGGCCGGAGGCGCTGTAGATGAGGAAGACGACGGCGACCGTGGCCATGACGTGCTTGTGGACAGAGGAGGAAGATGGCCATGGCGGGGCTGTTTGGAACGTCCTCGGGTGCCGATCTTCGGCGTGGAGGATGAGGACGGCGAGGCGATTCCATTCCCATCCTCGGACGCCCTTGCCGGTGACCATGTCCTCGCCTCCTTGAGCTTCCAACTCCGGTCATGGAGGTGGGGTGGTGGGTGAAGAAAAGAGAAACAGAGAAGAGGAGGAAGGGGGCGGCGGCTGGAAGAAGGGAAGGAGAGGGAGAGGGAGGCTAGGGTTTGGTTCCAGGAGGGAGGATGCTGGGGTAGATAAGGAGGGGAGGGAGGGGGACCATGGTGGAGGGGGTGGTTGTGGTGCTCTGCTTTTTCCCACACGATGTCGACATTGTGTACGGAGGTGGAAGAAAGGGGCTGCTCGGGCCAGATCGGTGGAGAGCTGGGCCTCCTGGGGTGGTAGGTGGGCCAAACGGCCTGCCTCCCCCAGCAGCTCTTTTTACTTTTTTTTTGTACGAGAGAAAAGGGAGAGAAGAAAGGTTATTTTGAGGGGTTTTGAAAACTCCAAAAATTATGAAAACAATTTCTATGCAATCAGCATTTAAAATGCCCAGTTGCACAAACTTTTGTTTTTGAAATCTTTAAAATATTTGCTAATTTGAATTTGATTGAATTTTGGGTGAATTGGTTTGAATTTTTAAATGATTTTTAAAACAAAGTGCAATGCATATGATGCAATGCAATGCGAAAAGAAAAAAAACAACCAAATCTAATTGGGGGAAATCCCCCGGGTGTTACAGTCGACACCACTAACAAGGGATTGCGCCCCCGTAATCCGCTCCAAACAGGTAAGAGAGAAGAGATGGTTATACTATCGAGTAGTTGTGCTCCATGTTGATCTTCTTGATACCACTAATAAGAGATTCTTGCTCGGATTGATGACGATGTTCTTCCACCAGGAATCTTCCGATGATCGAACCTATTAGGTTAAAGGCTCAGAAAACGTCCAACCCACGTAGGATCCTAACACTTTGAAAGATAGGTACGAGAGTAGACTCCAAAAAAATGAGATAGAAGGAGAAGTAGAATAGAGGAAAAGAATAAACAAGAATCCTATCGAGAGGTTTCCAAAACAGGTTTTGCACAAATAGTTTTGACACTCTAGGAACACGACCGTTAGCGAGGTTATCCTATAGACTTTGCGGACCCGTTGCTTCGATAACCATTCGTATCGAAACAACAATTGGGAATCGGAACCATGCTCTGATACCATTTGTGACGACCCGGGATCGGGCACTATGCAGATTTCAGCATTTCCGCCAAAATCTACATAATAACCGATTCCAGGTTGCCACTTGTGATAACATTACAACAGTTCACGAATAATCCACAACAACAACAGAGGAGGTATATACAAGACGACTCAAACGAGTCAAGGACACAACTGATACAATACAAAGATCCAAATAACAGCGGAAGAAACAACATAGTGTCCGACTACGGACAAGATACAAATTGGACCAAGAGTTTCCTGAACATAACCGATGGCGTCCAATCCCTGCCCAGGCCAAGCCGGAGGGATTCCCAAGCTAACGTCGTCAGACTTCAAACCTGTTGACTGCAATGTGGAATATGCAGCCACGAAATGGATTCGTGGGTCAGTACTATTAAGTACTGGCAAGTGGATAAACTATACTCACAAGATACCAGCGTAACCAATCATCACAAGATTCAAATACTTTGGGTACAACGGAAAGAAAGGGGGTAGTGCAAAGAAGCGGCAGCGGGCAGCACCAACAACTAGAGAGACACGCTACAACTTCCGGCTATTAGAGAGGGATAAGAGAGCGCGACAAAACAAACTATAACTACTCACCAAACAATACCCATCCAGTGTTACCCCCTACTAAGGAAGCAACCCAAGGAAACTCACACTGTTAATTAAGGTGACATTCATTTTTATGGTGAAGGTAAGACTATATTACTAGTCAAGTTATTATCATTAGGTGTAAGTTGTCTGAGTACTTGTTAGCCAGCACTTTCACCAAGTCGCCACATAACCGCGGACAACACGGCTTCTCGAGAAGATTTATCCCTGCAGGGTGCGCTACAGTACCCGTACACACTCAAGCCACCAACTAAAACTCAGGTTGGCTCGACACGACCCAAACCGTCTCTACAACCCATCCTATGAGCCACGGAGCTATAAGGTCCCGGCCAGTCCGACCTAACCTAAGCGCAAGGGTGAAAACCACACCCCCGGCACCACAGGCCTCGCCCTACATGCATCATCATCATCATCAACAGTAACCATGGGGGGCCCACCCATTCATGCATATGAGCAAATGGAACACCCGAACTAAGTGTGGCTCTTCGGACAAGCTGCAAATCAGCTCTAAGTCGAGGGGGGTCCCATACTACCTCCCGGATGCGGTTAGCGCGCTCATCATGGATCAATGGACAAGACCCTTTTCCTAAGTTCGACACTAGCAGGCTCCAAAACCACGCCGGGCCTCCTGCCGGTGGCTTATCATCAAATTATTATTACCCCAAACATTAACATGTTGTTGATTAAATTGAAACCCAACTATCAAACTAAACAGGTGATATGAAAAAGGACAACAAGACTCGAGCGCAAACAACACTAAGCAGGCAACTACGACACGAGGGCCAACAAGGTAAACAAGCAACAGTTGATAGGAAGTGGAAGGAAGGCTATATCATGGCTGCAAGGTAAACATATGATAGGATCGAGACACAAGCATCGAAAATACTAGGCTAGCATAAAGACAACGGAAAGAATCGGTAACAAGTGATGAAAGGCAGCCATATGTAGCAAGTGGGTATACTTGCCTGAGATCCAGCAAGTAGAGGTACATCCGCAGAACTTGTCGTTGCTCACATCATCTCAACGTCCTATCCGCGAAGAAGCAAAGAGCTAAAAGAAACACCGGATGCACAAATTACTTCTACGGCAAAAGATCCAGCATGTTCCTATTTTATATGCATGACATGGCAAGATGCAACACAGGATGCAACATAAGCAATTTAATCCGGGCACCGGAAGCCGGACAAATAAGTATTGGTTCAAGTTGTTTAGCTAACCATCAATATTAAGTGTTGATTAACAGGTTTAAACAAGGTAGAGGTGATCTATTCAATATTAAATGGAATAGGGCATGATTTGAATTTAATACCCCAACACATTCCATGTTTAAATATTAGGTGACATGCATAACACTACTACACATGCAAGATACAAGATGCAAACAGGGATATGGATGGCATATTAATATTCCTTGCATTTTTCTGATAAAAATAGACATAAAATTTGTGTTATTTGGATGCATAAATCAAAAGATACGAATTTAGCAAGTTTAACACATTTATCTAGAATTACAGATTAATATTTAATACGAAAATAACTGTGGAACTTTTATTACAGGAGAGTAGTTAGCCACCGAGTATGACAGATGGGCCCACAGTGCCATGCTTGCAAAAGAAGAAAAAGGTGGGGAATTGGTCTTCCCAGGATTCGAACTTGGGATCTCAGGGACGATGGATCAAGGCCTTAGCCACTGGGCTATGGCGCTGCTTGTGATAGGATCTGGACCTCGCGCAAGGTGAAGGATAGCCCCGAGGCACGCGGTGGAAAAGAAACAGAAAAAGGTGGGTTTTATTCCGTGCGGGGAAGGGATCGAACCCGGGACCTCCTGGGGTGCGGATCGGATGGGCTGCCACTTGGCTGCTGCTACGTTCGTGATTGGGTACAGGTCTGAAGAAAAATAAAGTGTATACAGGCGCTGTTATCTGACGAATCTAAAGATGGACGGGGACAGAACGCGAACAACGACGACCGTGACCGGGCGGCGCGGCCGTGGCGCTCGAAGGCGCCCACCAGAGCAAAGGGGAGGGGGGAGAGGCCCGAGAAGGTTTCCTCACCGTGGGGAAGGCTGGGGGCGGCCGAAGGCGCTGTAGATGAGGAATACGACGACGACCGTGGCCATGACGTGCTTGTGGACGGAGGAGGAAGATGGACATGGCGGGGCTGTTCGGAACGTCCTCGGGTGCCGATCTTCGGCGTGGAGGATGAGGACGGCGAGGCGATTCCATTCCCATCCTCGGACGCCCTTGCCGGCGACCATGTCCTCGCCTCCTTGAGCTTCCAACTCCGGTCATGGAGGTGGGGTGGTGGGTGAAGAAAAGAGAAACAGAGAAGAGGAGGAAGGGGGCGGCGGCTGGAAGAAGGGAAGGAGAGGGAGAGGGAGGCTAGGGTTTGGTTCCAGGAGGGAGGATGCTAGGGTAGATAAGGAGGGGAGGGAGGGGACCATGGTGGAGGGGGTGGTTGTGGTGCTCTGCTTTTTCCCACACGATGTCGACACTGTGTACGGAGGTGAAAGAAAGGTGCTGCTCGGGCCAGATCGGTGGAGAGCTGGGCCTCCTGGGGTGGCAGGTGGGCCAAACGGCCTGCCTCCCCCAGCAGCTCTTTTTACTTTTTTTTGTAAGAGAGAAAAGGGATAGAAGAAAGGTTATTTTGAGGGGTTTTGAAAACTCCAAAAATTATGAAAACAATTTCTATGCAATCAGCATTTAAAATGCCCAGTTGCACAAACTTTAGTTTTTGAAATCTTTAAAATATTTGCTAATTTGAATTTGATTGAATTTTGGGTGAATTGGTTTGAATTTTTAAATGATTTTGAAAACAAAGTGCAATGCATATGATGCAACGCAATGCGAAAAGGAAAAAAACAACCAAATCTAATTGGGGGAAATCCCCCGGGTGTTACAATGATATCTACTATTAGTAAGTTGGAACTGATCATGAGAGAGCACGAACTACTAAGCATCCATTAAATAACATACACCTTACACGAACAAACTAAGCATGTCCACATGGATGAGTATATGTACAAAAATTGAAACAAATAGAGTTCATACCAGCCTCTCACCACAACTTAAATTGTCGTAAAGCGTCATCATTGCTCTTCACTTGTGTGCACTGAATGATATACAAAATGATAACCAAGCTCCAATGGAGTCACGCAGGACTATTGAACTTTGCAACAAACTTTACAAAACCAAAGAAGAGCAACAAATATTTCTGGGTTTTCAAATTTAAAACAAGAACAGAAAGAAAATAAGCAAAACAAAGCAAAAAAAATTTGGGGTTTTGAATATTAAACCGAAATTAGAAAGCAAGGAAAACTAATAAAGGGACTAATGAAACAAATAAATAGAAACAAAATAAATATATTTGGTCTTTTTGCATTTTGCAAAGCAGGAACAAAACAAGAAAAACAAAGAAAGCGAAAGAAACGAAAACATGGATATACAAAGAACCGACGAAAAATGTAAATGAGTGTGATGTTGACATACCTCCCCCCAAGCTTAGGCTTTGGCCAAAGTGGATATCAATACCGTCGCGGGTAGAAACCCCATGTTGGTGGGTCGTCCCTAGCATGATAGTAACCAGGCACCCATGAAGAAGAAGAAGCGGCATGCTCATAATCATAACCAGGGTGCTGGTACGGAAACCCCGCAGTGTCAGAGGGCTGGACGAAATCATTTTCGTCTCCCTTTCTCGCGTCCTCTACATGTTGGAGGTGCTCCTCAATGTATGCGTCAAATTAACTCTCTAAAAGTGACCATCCTTCCCTGACATCAAGGTTAAAGAAAGGAAGTGCGGGAAAATTGACTACTCTATTAGACTTAGTTACTCTCCATCCTGATTTCTTGAAAAAGGTTATTTCATAGGATAAGTTGTTCAAGTTAGCAAAGGTGGAATTTTTTTTACGTTTAATCATGGAATTACGATCAAGCCTCTTTGCGGGAATTTGGATGTCTAAATGGTGTGGCTCACACCGTGCAAAGCTAATAAACGAGAGGCTATGAGACCTCCATAAATTCCCCCTTCTCGTGGTTAGCAATGAGACGGAAGGCAATTAAAGCACCAAAATTATAGGACCTATCGTGTTTCAAAGCAGCTAAGATAAAAGCTAAGTCATAAACAAATAACTTGTTTGTAGGTTTTCTAGCAATAACACACTTGGCGATAAAATAGGCAAAATATCGAATAGATGGGAGTTTAATATTTTGAATTTAACCACTCTGATCTGAGAAGCTTATCCCCTGGCAGATTTCTTTATACAAATCCATCAATGGTTTGGGCTGCCCTCTTATCTCTCACGTGATCCCCACTGTGGTACTTTGATGGCTACACAAAATCATCAAAAGGCAAGTTGGCAGTTTTATTATAAATTTTGTGGTGGACCATGGGATTAGGCAAAGACCAACTGAAACTAAAATCTTGCACCAGAGACATAGTTAGCTTTATGTGTTGGCTAGGTTCACATCAACAAAATGTTCCAACCCTGCATTAGATATTAGAGTTTGGAAGTCTTGCAGAATCCCTGCAGCATACATGAATTCATAGCTTGGATAGATAGATGGGAATACACCCTCTTCTCAGTGGACTCTCATGAGTTCATGTACTTCCAATTCTTGCTGGTCAAGTTGGTATACAGTACCCTCCATTTCTGGAAGTTTTTAACAAGCATCACAAAAATTGATTTTGAAACAATTATATGATAAAAACTACTATAGGCATGCAAACTCACATAACATGTCACCTACGGTACCAAAATACTCAAGAAATACTCCACTAAACAAAATTATACTTGGATAATCGGAGGAGTCACATACCGGAGAGAAAATGCTCCAAATTCACGCAACAAAGATGGGTTGAGCAAGGAGATCAAAAATTCGCGAGGAAGAACCGCAAGAACTCGGGTTTGAGAAATGGTTTCGAGTTTGGTGGAGAGAGAAGTGTTTTGGAAGGAATGAGAGTAAGTTGAGGGCCAGGGGGCCCACACCATGTGTTGGTGCGCCCTGGGGGTTGCCCGTGCCACCTGGTGGTGTGGAGGCCCACACCTCTTTGCCCCATTTTCAATGTAAAAATTTAATATAATTTTTCTGGAATTTTTGGAGAAACTTTATTTTCGAGGAATTTTCAGAATTTTATAAATGATTATAATGCAGGAAATTAATTATGGAGTGATGAAAAGCAAACCCAAAACCAATTATACAGAAGTTCTAAATCACTCTAATATGCAAATAACCAGTGGAAACATAGGAGAAAGTAGTGAAAACAAAATTAGACATGGTGAAAACATGGTGAAAACATATCTGGGGAAGTGAATACATTGTTTCCTTCATTCAAAATCACTTTGTTAACAAGGTTGATCAAGTCTTGTTACCAAAACAATTTTACATGAAACTAAACTTTGCTTTTCCTAAATGATTATGTTACCTCAGCTTTGATAGACATAGTCCCAATCATAACAATTTCATATACTTTCTGTGGCATTGGAATAGGACAATAGAATTCTCCAATCTTAATGGTCTCAATATTTTCAATTGAGTTTAGACCATATTTTCTATGAATATTCTTGGGAAGTTAAACTGTGTTTTCTTTGTCATTAACATTAAAGGTTTTTTCCTTGGTTGCAATCAATAACAACCCTTGCAGTGTTAAGATAAGGACTCCCAAGAATAATAGACATATTATTATCTTCAGGCATTTCCAACACAACAAAGTCAGTTAATATCAAACAGTTGTTAGCCACTTGAACAGGAACATTCTCACATATACCAACAGGAATATCAGTAGATTTATCTTCCATTTGCAAAGATATATCAGTTGGTATCAATTTTTTCATAAGAAGTCTCTTACATAGAGAAAAAAGGCATAACACTAACTCCTGCTCCCAAGTCACGTAAAGCAGTTGTAACATAATTATTTTTAATGGAGCATGGAATAGTGGGTATACCAAGATCTCCAAGATTCTTTGGGACCTTACCATTCAAAGAGAATCTAGCAAGCATAGTGGAAATTTCCTCATTGGGAATCTTACTTTTGTTAGAGACAATATCTTTCATATATTTTGAATAAGGAGGCAATTGAATAGCATTAGATAAAGGAATTCATAAAAAACAAAGGTTTCATCCAATCATAGAACTTGTTGTAATGTTCTTCTTCATTTGATTTATGTTTCTTATTAGGAAAATACATTGGTTTTTGTACCCAAGGTTCTCTCTCATTACCATGTTTATTAGCAATAAAATCCTCTTTAGTGTACTTTGTATTTTTAGTTTGCTTATCATGTTCAACTTCAATTTCCTCTTTATCATATGAATCATTCTTATCATTACCACTTTCAGTTTCAGCATCAGAGACATATATACTATTATGATCTTTTGCAGGTTCAGGGGATTGTACAACTATTTTATGTTTCTTCTTCTTTTTCTTAGGAGTACTATTGTTTTTAGCTTGTTGAGAATTTTGTTCAATTCTTTTAGGGTGACCCTCATGATAAAAAGGATCCTAAGTAGAAACACCACTCATAGTGCTTATTTCATAAACATCTTTTTCTCTAGAAGCATTAACTAGCAAATATTTTTCACCTTATCAAGTTCGTCAATTTGAGTTTGAACCATATGGAAATGTTTAATCAGCAGTTTAACATCATTAGAGGTTCTCTCAACAATACCATGCAAATTATCAATAGCTCTAGAATTTTCCATTAGATGATTCTGCATTCTCATATTAAAGTTATCTTGCTTAACAACATAATTATCAAATTCATATAAGAATTGGTCAGGTGGTTTAGTATAGGGAATATCTCTATTATCAAAATACTGGAGGGAGTGTACCTCAATTGTCGCTGGGTGAGGAATTTGCTTACATAATTCTTCTATAGGTGGTAAATTCTTCACATCTTCAGATTTAATACCTTTATCTTTAAGAGATTTCTTGGCTTCCTCGTCACTTCATCATTTAACTCAATCGTTCCCCTCTTCTTGGGTGTTGGCGTTGGCGTTGTTGTTGGTTCAGGTATAGTACGATCATCATGATTCTTGCTTATCTTAGCCAATAATTCCTCGGCTTCTTCTAGAGTTTTTTTCCTAAAAAGATAACCAACACAAGTATCCAGGTATGTCCTAGATTCAATAGTTAGTCCATTATAAAATATATCTAGGAGTTCATTTTTAGCTAATTGATGTCTAGGCCTAGCTCTAAGTAAAGAGCAAAATCTTGACCAAGATTCAAGCATTTTCTCTCCTTCAATTTGCTTAAAGTTAAAGATTATTTGCAAAGCAGCATGTTGAGCACTAGCAGGAAAATACTTTTGAATAAAATCATTAACCAAACCAATAGGACTATCAATAGATCTAGATGAAAAATTATTAAACCAAGTTTTAGCTTCATCTTTCAATGAGAAAGGAAAAAATTTAGCAACAAAGTAATTGCGTTTCTTAATATCATCAGAAAACAAACTACTCAAAGATGAGAGCTCATTCATATGTCCCACAACACTTTCATTCTCAGTTCCACAAAAAGGTTCTCCCTCAACAATAGATATATAAGATAAATCTAGAGAGAAATCATAATCCTTATTTCTAATATTTATGGATGTAGAAAACTTAGCATCAGGAGACGGTTTATATCTAACAACACGTCTTGCAAGAAGACTCTTAATATCACTTGCACTAGTAGTAGCATGAAATTCTTGAATAAAGTCATAATCAATTTCAATATAAGTTTCCTCAAGATCATCACTAGGACTATCTCTAGACTTAGGTGAACTAACAGGTGTACCAATGTTTTCATCAGGAATTTCAGTGTTTTCAATTTGTTTAGCTCAAGACATTGTAGTATCTAGGAAAGGACTTAATGAACCACTCTCATCAAGCACAGTAGAAGCATCATCAAAATTATTAGAAGCATTTTCAGACTCAGCAGAAGTATCAGCATGTGTAGCATGTGTATGTGGTGGTGTAAGAAGTTTACTCATCATAGATGGTGAATCAAGAGCAACATAGGTGTTCAGAGTTGTACCTCTCCTTGTAGTGGATAGTAATATAGGGACCTTCCCATCACGAGGTTTACCCATGATGAAAAATTTACAGCGAACAATATCACGTTCAAGTGAACTTATAAATAGAGCTATCTCTCGGCAACAGCGCCAGAAAATAATCTTGATGACCCACAAGTATAGGGGATCGCAACAGTCTTCGAGGGAAGTAAAACCCAAATTTATTGATTCGACACAACGGGAGCCAAAGTATATTTATTCCTTAACATATGAGTTGTGAGTTCAGCTGCACCTGGAAGTAGACTTGCTCGCAACGGTTTATCAGTAGCAACAGTTTTATAGCAGTAGTAGTAGTAGTAAAATAACAGCAGGAATAAAATAGAAAAAGCGGTAGCAATTGTAGGAACCAGCAGGATTAAAATATTGTAGGCATTGGGATGGATGACCGGGCGTAGCATGGATAAGATATTTCATATAATAATCAAAACATGGGCAATTGCAGATAGATAGTAATAAAGCATCCAAGTACTAGGTAACCATAGGTATGTGTTCCATATATAGTCGTACATGCTCGCAATGAGAAACTTGCACACCATCTTCTTTCCTACCAGCCCGTTGTAGCGGAGCCTCAAGGGAAACTACTGGTAATTAAGGTGCTCCTTTTAATAGAGCACCGGAGCAAAGCAATAACACTCCGTGAACACATGTGATCCTCACATCACAGCCATCCCCTCCGGTTATCCCAATTATTTTCACTTTGGGGCCTCAGGTTCCGTACAAGGATATGTGTAAACAACTTGCAGGTATGATAAAAAACATAATTATCTTCATGAAATAATAATATGTTCAAACATTAGATCATGGCACTCGGGCCCTAGTGATAAGCATTAAGCGTAACAAGTTGCAACAACGATAGATAGCACTAACAACGGATACTAGGCACCATGCCCTAACAATCTGGCATTATTACATGAATGATCTCATCCAATCCCTACCATCCCTCTTAGCCTACATCGGGGATTACTCACACATGGATTGGGTAATAACGGATGGTTGATGGAGAAGTGGTGGAGTTGATGATGGAGATGATCTCCTACTAATCCCCGTCCCGGCAGGATGCCATAACTAGAACTTCTGGTCCCCGTATTGGGTTTGGAGGTGGCGGTGTGCTCTGGTGTTTTTCTATGGAATATCGCAAACCCCCTCGGGTTTTTTAGGTCAAGAGGTATATGTAGCCGAAAGGAGGGACCGAGGGGGCCAGGTGGTGTGGGATCCTCCTAGCCCATCTTCGTCTCGTCTACTAGCTCCGGGGTCTTCGGGTAAAATAAGAACTTCGGGATCTTTTCTGGGAATTTTCCTAAAAGAGTATTTTCGGCACAAAAATGAGACACCAGGGTAATTCTGCTAAAAACAGTGTTAGTCTGTGTTAGTTGTATTCAAAACTCACAAGTTTAGAGTAAAACAACAGCAAAAGTGTTCGGAAAAGTAGATACATTTTGGGTGTATCAGTAGTGCAAGTTTGTATTTTGATGACATGATCACTCCTCATCAGTATTATGAACTTACATTATTTTTGGGGGTGTGAAGAGTTATCAAGAAAAACTTCTTTGGTAGATATGAGTGCTTTTGATATGAATTGCGTCCTAGATGGATGCCATCTTTATTGTGTTGATAATTTCCACGCAAATACTTGCGTACAAAATATTATAGAAGATGAGACTTTACCAAAATATGACATGACTAATGTGTGTTTTGCTCTTATTAATGAAAAGGAGGAATCCTCCAAAGTTTCTTCTATTGTTTCTGACAATAAACCTATGTGGAGAAGCTTCCTTTCAAGCCTCTCCCTCTTAAAGAGGGGAAGAAGAACAAGGAGAGGAGGAGTAAAAGGAGAGAGGAAACAATATCTTCCCCTAAGTATGTTGCTCCTATTATAGTTTTTGTTGATGAGTATGAACTCGATGATGGTCCCGCGACTACTTATAGTAGTGATCATTATTGGGAGAAGCACACTACTTTTGATATTGAGAACCTCTTTGGTACCAGTTCTGAAAATAATGATGTTAATAATTGTTGTACTATTAGTACTATCCAGGTTCTTTCTACTGGTGGTTTAGAAAGATCTAAGCTTGTGGATCATGTGTTTGAAAATCCTTTTTCTACTGATGATTATATTTTTGATACATCTCCTTCTAGTAGAAAATGATGATATGATTACAAATGAACACACTTTGGAAGATAACTATTCTATTGCTTATGATGATACTATTCCTCCAGTCTTTGATAATTATTACTAAGAATACTATGACATAGGCTATAATCACAATCATCCTCATGAAACTTGTCATGGTTATGGAGGTATTACCCAAAAACATCTCTCTAATATACAACTTGTCTATCATGTTCGAGTTATTTATGATGATCCTACTCCTAGTACTAATAATAGGAATGAATATGCTTATGTGGAGAGTATTAATTCTTTTATGCATGTGGCTCATGATAAGAATGTTTTATGTGATAGTTATATTGTTAATTTTATTGATGATGCTACTTAAAGTTATTATGAGAGAGGGAAACATAGTTTTATGCATCTCAACAATATTAAGTTTCCCCTCTTTATGTTGAAATTTTTGAAGTTGCACTTGTTTTGCTTTCCTATGCTTGTTGCTTTGTGCTTTAATGACTTGTTTCTTTACAAGATTCTTTTTCATAGGAAGTGAGTTATACTTAAAAGTGTTTCGTATTTTCTTCTTTATGCTCTCTTATTGTTCTTCAATTCTTATTCTTATGTGAGCATCTTCAAAAATTATCATGCCTAACTAAAAGGCGTGAGAGAAAAGCGCTTTTGGGAGACAACCCATTATATTTTTTGCTTTCAGTTTCCTTTTGTTTTCTTTGAGTTTTGGAAGTCGTTACCTCTGTAGCAACCTATCATTATCATTTTATTTCGTCTTTGTTCCAAGAGTAGCCTCTAATAGGGAGGAAGTAAGATTTGGGGAAGTTGTTGTCCTGAAACGGATTATGTGTTGCCACCAAACAAATTAATTCTCCCAGCCATAACGTTAAATTGATCTGAATTTTTTTGTGCACATGACCCAGGTTATTATATAATTTTCGTTAGTTTTGCACTTTTTGATTTCGGCAAAGTAATATTTTTGAAAAACAACGATCTTTACCTGTTTGTTCTATTTTTATAGATTTCTGTCAATATTTGAATTTGCCTCTTAATCCTTTTCTTTTGGTGTTCTTTTGAGGGAAGAGATTTAAAAGAAGTTGTGACAATATCTAATGCTTTAATAGGTTTTCGACTTGTGTTTAAACTGAACCAAAGTGGATATATTATGTTGATTACACTAACGTTGCTAATGAAGATTGTGTGAAGTTTTTATATGGAGTGAGTTTTCAAGTGTAGGGAGAGAAGAATGATATAATGAGATGAAGGATGGAAAAATCTAAAGCTTGGGGATGCCCATGTCACCCCAAGATATATCCAAGCGTCAAAGCTTTGGGATTCCCAAGGCATCTCCTTCTTCATCAACAAAAATTGCAGGTCCTCTTTCAAGACACTATATTTTTATTGCTTCATATATTATGTGTTATTATTGGAGCGTAAATTATTTTTTATTTCAGATTGTTTTGTTTTATTTGCTGTAGTATATTTTTGGATCCTATCATTTTTTTTGGAGAGAGACACACTCCGTTTGTATTGCTTAGAACACTCTAGTTTTCACTCTTATTGTTCTGTGAGTGTTCACTTTTTGCTAGTACTGCGTTTAGCTCTTGTTTTCCACTCGTATTTTTTTTAGAGCTTGTTGGTTTGCTTAAGTTATATATGATTATATCTCTGGTTTTTTACTATTATTTTCTATGAGAGTTGTTTCAAAAAAGTTGATTGGTGTTGGAGAAGAGTAAAATATTTTATGCTTATAGCGGTGCAATAGGAAGCTCGTCTAGATTGTAGCTTAGACGTTAGCATGTCATGTTAGATGTCATTTTAATTATATGCTTATTATTTTATGATGTAGCATGACTTGCCTCAAATATCTGAGAGTGCTTAATGTGATATCGAAAGAAATAATGTGTTGTTTTTATCATATCGAAGCATAATCTTGTGGTATTCTCCTTTGATGCTTTATTTGGGTTGACTTGGCGCATGCTCACAACATGTTATGACTACAAACCAGTCACCTGTAGCCTCTATGATAATTTTTTTTGATTTATAATATCATTTATGCTTTGATTAATAATGATTTGTCGCTATGCATGATTATGGTCGTTATTGCTCTCTTAGTCGGTCGCTCCCAGGCTCTTGCTAGCCTTCACCTATACTTAGTATGATCTCTACTCGTGCATCCAACTCCCGAAAACCCAAAGTTTTCCAAATGTGTCCACCATACCTACCTATATGTGGTATTTCACTGCCACTCCAAAGTAAATTGCTTGTGCGCTACCTTTAAACCTTCAAAATTATTAAACTGGTTTTGTGCTCTTGTTTTAGCTCATGAGGAAGTAGTTTAAGATTTATGATGTCTTATGTCAAGAAAAGTCCGTCCCCCTCTTTCACCCGATGAGTATGGAATATGTGCCCATCTTAATATTGCAGAGAGCTGGTGCCAAATATTATGAACTATAAAATAAATAAAAGGCACTTCCCCATGGATTGATGATTGATGGTCGGCACCTGAGGATTCGGTTAGCTATGGTTTGTGTAAGAAAAGGTGGGGGGAAGTGCCAACCATAAGGAAAAAGAGGAAAGTGCTACTGGAAAATGTTCTCAAAAGTCTAAAAACCTTGCTTGACATGAGTTATGACAAGTTTTTCATTACCATTCGTTGACATAGACATACACCTCTCTCAAAATTATATTTACAATATCTATGTTTTATCTAAAAAAAAAACTCTAGCACGTGAGTGATCCCTGCTTCCCTCTGCGAAGGGCCTTTCTTTTACTTTTATGTTGAGTCTTCATCTTCTAAATTTATGCACCAGCTAAGAGAGCATAGTTGTCATTCTGAGTATAATGTGCATAGTCCCAAAATTTATTATTGATTCGTTCATGATTATGTTATTGCTTGTTCTCAAATTATTTGTATCTAGTCTCCATTTGAACTTTGAAGGTGTCCTGGCATTTATGTTTTGTTATTCCATGAAGGACAAGCTGAATACCACTTTTCTATGTTTTCTCTATGCTCGAAACAAACGTATCAGTTTCAATACATTATTATTCATGATCTTTTTTTTGTGTTAGTTTTCATGTTGCAACATAGTTGCTATGTTTACATTGTTAGAATTCAATTTACCATACCTATGTTTAGAGTACTTTGATCTCAGCTTGAAATGCTTTTACATAAAATTGATCAAGTTTGTGTTGGCTGCATGTCACCTCAAAAATTAGTTTGTTATCACTTACCTACTCGAGTACGAGTGGTGCGCGTAGATTGTACACTCGTTGGGAAACCCTAAGAGGAAGGTATGAAGAGCACAACAACAAAATTTTCCTCATAAAAAACCAAGGTTGAATCGACCAGTAGGAGAAAGAAATCACTTCTGAAGATTGAAGACAACTCATGTTGGCAGGACGCTCTACCGGTTCAGCAGCAACGTGGAATCTACACAACACAATCAAATTACTTTGCCCCAATGAAGCAGTGAGGTTGTCAATCTCACCGGTTGTCCTGAAACAAAGGATTAGACATATAGTGTGGAAAATATTACTTGTTTGCAGTAGACGAAAAGAGTATAGTGATGGAAGTAAGAAAACAGTAATTGCAATAGGAAAACAACAGTTGCAGTGGTTGTATTATCAGTGTAGAGAAGTGGACCGGGGTCCACAGTTCACTAGTAGCGTCTCTCAAAAACAGATAGACAACATGTTGGGTAAACAAATTACACCTAGGCAATTGACAGATATAAAGGCTGCACTATAGTGCATATGCATGACATGATGATTAGTATGTGATTCATGCGGGAATTACAACAAGATACATAGACCGTTATCCAAGTGTAGCTATGACTAATAATCCACCCTCGGAGCATCATCCAATCAAACCTCAGGTATTAAGTTGCAAGCGACAGATAATTGCATTAAGCACAGTGTGTAATGTAAACAATAAAATTATCCTGGGACAAAGCATTATTGTTGTTTTCTCCCTAATGGCAACAACAACACATACCCCACCTGTTACATTTCTTTCACTCGAGCGTGAGTGAAAGGGAGGCATGAACCCACTATCGAGCATAAATACTCCCTCTTGGAGTTACAAGCATCAATTTGGCTAGAGTATCTACTAGTAACAGAGAGCATGCAAGACCATAAATAACATACACATGAAATAACATGATAGATTGATAATCATTGGGCATAACATTCAATATTCATTAGATCCTAGCAAACACAACATGTAGCATTAAAATAAGATGATCTTGATCATGTTAGGCAACTCACAAGATCTAAACATGAAGAATAAATAGGAGAGAACAACCATCTAGCTACTGCGATGGACCCGTAGTACAGGGATGAACTACTCACGCATCACTACGGACGCAGGCATGGTGATGTAGAGCCCTCCGGTGATGAATTCCCCTCCCGGCAGGGTGCCGAGGAGATCTCCAGAACCCTCCTGAACTAGGGTTGACGATGGCGACGACTATAGATCTTTTTGGTAGAAAATGCTCGGGTGTTTAGGGTTAACCCGAGGAGGATCTTAAATAGGAGAGAGGGCAACGTCGGTGGGTGGCCAGGGGGCCACACCACCAGCTAGCACGACTAGGGGGGCGTGCCGCCATATGGTGTGGGGCCCCTGAGGCCCCCCTCCGGGTCTCCTTCAGACTCCGTGTACGTGACGACTTTCTAAGACTATGATTTTGTTTCGGCCAATTCCGAGAGTATTTCCGGAACAAATTTTGTGAAACCAAAAACAACAGAAAACAGGAACAAGCTCTGTGGCATCTTGTCAATAGGTTAGTCCAAGAAAATCCAAAAAAAAATGACATAAAGTGTATAGGAAGCATGTAGCATATGGCATGAAAACAACATGGAACATCAGAAATTGTAGATACGTTTATGACGTATCAACATCCCCAATCTTAGTTCCTACTCGTCCTCGAGTAGGTAAAACAGTAAAAACAAATAATTTCGGAGGTGACATGCTACCAACATAAACTTGATCATATAAATTGTAAAAGCATGTGTACGCTGAGATCATAGTACTTTAAACATAGCATGATAGATATAATTCTAACAATGAAATTTAGAAATCACTTTGCATCATGACAAGTAACACAAATAAAAGATCATAAATAATAATTCACTTAAAAGTTATACGTTTGTTTCGAGCATAAAGAAAACATAGCAACATGATATTACGCTTGTCCTTAAGAGTGGGGAAAAATAAATGCCAGGACACCTTCAAACTTCAAGTGGATGACTAGAACAAATAATTTGTGAGAAAGTAATAACACATCATGAATCAATCAATAATAATCTTCGGGAATGATGCACATTAAAATCAGAATGGAAACTACGCTCTCTCAACCGTGCATAAAGTTAGAAGATGGAGACTCAACATAAAAGTAAAAGAAAGGCCCTTCGGAGAGGGAAGCAGGGATTAAATCATGTGCAAGAGCTTTATATTTTATTAATCAGGGGTATTTAAAACATTAGAGAGGTGTATGGTTATGTCAATGAATGGTAAACAGAAAATACAGTACTGCACAAGCCAACTAGACTTTACAAGAGCATCTCCAATTTTAAGGACGCATCTGGGGTCACAAGTTCATCCGTCTTCTCTTTTGTTTACACAATTATGCTTTGATTGATAAATCAGGGGCAAAAATAGTGAAGAGAACTTTATAGTAACCAAGGGGCTGGGCACCCCGCTACCAGCTCTTCTATCATTTTGGATAAGCGGATGGGCCACTAGTCCATGTGTGTAAAGTACAATCAACAAGTGAGATAAAGATTCTCTATTCACGTCCTCATGAGCTAAAAGAGGGGCACAAAACAGGAATAATTTTGAAAGTTTAAAGGTAGCACATGAGAAATTTACTTGGAGTGGCGGTTAAATACCACATGTAGGTAGGTATGGCGGACACATTTAGCAAACTTGGGTTTTTTTGGGAGTTGGATGCCCGGTTAGAGCTCATACTCAGTACAGGTGGAGGCTAGAAAATACTAAGAGCGACAAATCAAGAGAGCAATAATGGCCATAATCATGCACATGGACAAAAACATCATTAATCAAAGGATAAGTGGTACCACAAGATCAAAAACTAAATGATCATAGATGCTATAAGTGACTGGTTTATAGTCAAATACATGGTGTATGAATGAGCCAAGTCAACCAAATAAAGCATTCGAAGGAGAATACCACAAATTTATGCTTCAATGTGCTAAAGACAACTCATGATTCTTTCAATGACACATTAAGCACTCTCAGCTATTTGAGACAAGTCATTCGACAAAAATAACTACTAAGCATAGCATTAAAATAACATCTAACATGACATGGAATAGTCTAGCCACAGTCTATACGAGCTTCTTTTTGCACCCTTATAAGCACAAAATTGTACTACTGCTTTCCAACAACAATCATTTTATACAAACAAAAACTCTCCAAGAGATATAGCAATGAAACAATAGATTATTAATACTAATCTACTAGAACTAACCACTCTGAATAAGAGAGGCATGAAAAATAGGAGCTAAAAGGATTTGCAGCAGTTAGAAGAAAAACTAAGAATACGAGCATGGAAGATAACGAGTATCCATATGAAAAAGCGGAGCGAGTTTCTCTCCCACACATGAATTCTGGGTTCCAACTATGTTTATTACAGCAAGGAAAACAAAATAAAACAAAACAAAAAACAAACATTGCTCCAAGTAAAGTGCATATGATGTGAACAAATAAAAATATAGTTTCGCTAGAAATGACCTGATAAATTGCTGATGAAGAAGGGGATGCCTTGGGCATCCCCAAGCTTTGACGCTTGAGTCTTCTTAGAATTAGCTGGGATGAACCACGGGGACATCCTAAAGCTTTTTCTTTTCACTCTTCTTGATCACATTATATCACCCTCTACCCTTGACCCTTGAAAACTTCCTTCACACCAAACTCAAAGTAATTTGTATTAGAGGGTTTGTGCACAATCAAAAATTCACATGTTCTTCTTGGGCACAAGCGTTATTAATACTTTTTAAACATTAGCTACAGCCACTGATGTTTTGTGGAGCAAAGTAATCCACTCGGCATGGCAAAAGAGAGAATGCAAGTAAAAAGGCATAATCTGTCAAAACCAGATTAATCTGTAAAGACGAATTTTTTCGGGTCACTTACGTTGCTCAAATTGAAAAACGTAAAGCTAGAAAAGTTTCATAATTAGCTGAGGATTAAGAGCAAACATTGGCAGGTCATTTTGATCTTTCTGGAATTATACTATTTTATACGGTGACCAGAAGAAATCTGTTTCCTGCGCAGAAATCAAAATCTAACACCAACTTTCACTAGAGACTTTACTTGGCACAACAAATGCGAGAAAATAAAGATACGAAGGAGTTGCTACAGAAGTAAACAACCCCTTGACTCAAATAAAACATAGAAAAACAATGCAAAAAAGAAACCATAGGTTATCTCCCAAGGAGTGCTTTTCTTTAACGCCTTTTAGCTAGGCATAGAAAGAGAGAATCAAGTGTTTTCAAGTGAAGACGCATCCAAATCAATAATTTCCTCTAAAACACAGCAGGTATCAATTGGTATTTTAGGTCCCCCTGAAGATGATTCAACATGTAGTTTCACTAAAAGTTTTATCAATTTTATGCACATTATGGGGTTTTGGTTTAGACACCTTGGGGACATAAATGAGTTTTTTCTCTTTCTCCCATAACTTCTTTCTCCCTCTTAAGCTAAAGAGAAGAAAACATTGAAATTAAAGTTTCCATAGCCTCCTCTAGTTTACCAATCCTAATGTTTTGATTATCATGGGTGTTGCTAGCCTCTAAAAGGTAATTCTATTATTGATACTCACTATTGATCCATTAACTTTGCTAGCACTATCAAGGAAATTTGGCAAATTTTTCTCCATAAAGTTCAGATTAATTATAACATCATCTAAAGTGATCTTAGTTTTAAAAAAATTAGTAGTTGGTGTTCCGACTAAACTTTCAATTAAATTACAGGATTCTTGTGGAGCCCCCAGACCAACAGTCTAAGGACCCCTGATATGCATACATTCACGATCCCAGATCACATGAGTCGTGAACAACATATCAAGTTGGCTTATAGATACATCATCCGTTACGCGATTACATAAAGGTATTAGAAATAAAGGCGGTCACATGACCAAGTCTAACACAACTTCCACGCAGGGCAGGCAACTCAACACACACAGCGGAAAGCAACAACACACAATGCGGTAGAGCCCAAGTAACGCCTTAACCTACAGGCTGCTGACCGGGAGACGATCCTAGTTTGCGGGGCCATCAATGCAGTACTCCTCCTCGTAGAACTTCTCCTGAGGCTACTTCTCTAAGTATGGCAAGTAGATACCAGGGATGAAACCAATATGAGTACATTTGAATGTACTCTGCAAGACACCCCTTTATGAACTTACAAAATGCAAGTATGCTTATTTCGTGGAATGGGTAGGCTATACATAGGGTTTGCTACCCGTGATGGATGGAAGATACATCATGGTTGATTTAACATATTTATATCTTTGTTGAATAAGATGCTTCAAAAGAAAATAATATAATTTCTCTTGTAGATATTGCATACCCAAGAGGTTTGGTGAGATTTTAACATCTATATATCTTTGTTGAAGAAGATACTTCAAAAGAAGATAGCATGGTTTCTCTTGTAGATATTTCATTTCCAAGAGGTTTTGTAAGACTTGGTTTAATAAAGAAAGTTTTTTCTTTGCCAAACTTCTTGTAGAGCAACTTCTAGCTTTTCTTCATCCGTGCCTCACAGGTACAAATTCACCTTTCCAGTACCTCGCAGGTACAAATCTTTTTTCAAAAACATCCTTTGTGAAAACATTGACACAATGCTAGCTACATGGCCATTCAACCATCCATATCCGAGGACGCGGCTATTCTTAATAGTTTTACTTTACAGAGGTGTACATAATCTACAAGATCCATAACATCCACCATGAACAACCACGGACTGTCTCTGACAGTATGCGAACATCAGATAACTGGTCCTAACCTTCCACTATGTTCAAGCTAGTAGATGACTATCTCTTCAATTGAGTTTATTATCCCCGGCATCGTGTCCCACACCTCCATGACAGGAGACCCAACTGCTGCAGCCGGAGGGAAAATTAATCCCACACTTTGCATGTCTCATGTTTCATTACTTGGCGACATTTTGGTTCGAGGGATCGCATCCCTTATAGCAATTTGAGATAGAGCACACACTAACAAGAACAATCTTCTAGCCAAGCCCCTTTCTCATGTGGGGTAAGAGTGGCAGTACGTTAAAGGTTGTTCGGCGAAGACTAGGTTATGTGTCATTTTTTTAAACACCTTTCTCCAAAAATGATCACCTCACAATTCTCCCATGGACAAGGCTCCGCCTTTCCACCGGGTTTTCCATAAAGCCTTTTTTTTTTGCAAAAGTGTATTTTTAAGGTGTCCACTTACCGACTTCGTGTTATTTTATTCTTGGTGGTAAAAGTACCATATGGTGGCTATGGGCTTGGTAACACCAAGTTTTGACTACTAGCATGATAATAATTTATATAGTATTAATAGAAGTAATAGCCACACCAAAATAGTTTTGTTAATCAAAGTTTTGTAAAACTTCAGAAGTAAAAACATGCATGAGATATAATGATAAGTGTAGTAGAAAGCTTCGGGATGGCTTGCCTTGAATCTCCTTGGGTCCCTGGCTTTGAAGTAGATCGAACTTGACACAAAGCTCTACGACACCTTCTTCTTCTTGTTCTTTGTTTTCTAACATCGTAAAAAGAATAAAGGACACATACTCAGAACCAAATGAAGGCAACCAATAATACAAAGCAACACATACCGCAAGAATACTTATACTAACACAACCACTCAAGTTTTTTATCGAGAAAACCACACATCAAACACACATGGCATAAATGCTAGTACGAGAATACTTATGGTTGGGAAACCATATCCCACATCCTAAATTTCAGGGGTTGAGTGGGTGTACCACTCTCATACCAAGAAATGGAAGAAGCTAAAAATAGCCTTAGGTCACAAGGGTGAGACTACTAAAGTAATAACAAACACCCAAAAGGAATACCCATGCTAGTGGGTATTAACAACAACACAAGCAAGCATCAACTAGATAAGTTTCCCACTAACTCAATGAATAGATAACTAAATAAGACAAGTCACAACAATAGCACTGGTACAATACTCATTCTAAAGTAATCGCAAATGTAAATAAAAAAACTAGTGGCTCAACCATTTGTAACAAGTCATAAGGCACACTCTAGAACACACAAATCATAAGGGAAGAATATTGCTAGAAACAGGGTAATAGTAGGGTTCACCGGTAGCATACTAGTACGAAATATTACCACACAAGCAGGCCTAAGAAGCAGTGTGTTCCACAACCAATACCAACTAGCAACTAAAAGAGTTATGCCATCATAACAGGAGTGGAAACATGTTAAACATCCTAGGCTAAACATACACCAATAAAAATAGGAAGGCAATAATAATGGGACAACTCATAAATGATAGGGCACTACTAATACATTAATAGTGAAGCAATCAATACTACAAGGGTGAATTTTCCCTAACAAGAAACACATGCTTCTAAGCATCAAACAGCAGAATCATACACTTTACACATGCTAGTAAATAATTATACCAAAACTAATTCTATGAAAACAACTACTCAACTAGAATCAACCAAGCCTAATTAACCATGTTTTTTCTAACAAACAAGGAACATGCATCAAAGTGACATGTTATAAAATGAGTAGCTATGCACTCTACTCATGCTCAACAACACTTTCTAAAATTAAGCCACTAAAGGGAATTTCTATCCACACATAAATCCTCAACACTAGGAAATATTTCTATTAGTGCACACAACACTCAATTTATCAAAGGCAATTGTCAAACTTGTCGTGGGATGATCACGGCAGATGTTACCAGGGGTAACTGATCTTGGGGCAAGTCGACACAGGTATTTGGGAGAGGGTTTAGCTCGAAAGAGAACATGGTGATAAGCGATCTAGGAATCGGCACTCAACTCGCCGAGTCTCGAATATGGCTCTTGATTTATACTAGATACTCGATAACAGGTGATATGATTATGTCGTGAATCTCTGCCAAACTAAGCCTAGGGGCCGGTTTATAAAGCACCCGTACCCCCCCTGACTTGCCTTCCAAGGCGCAGCTCGAATCCTACCCGAACTCTGCTTACAAACCCTAGCTTTCCTTACCGCAACCCACAATCCGGGTTACGAGGCCTACAAGCTTTGGACCTTCCAGAAGTCTCGTTGTCCTTAGTCGGATCCTGTGCAACATCCTTTGGGCCGGGTTACACCTTGGAGTTGGCCTGCCGGGTTACTATCCCCCCATCAAAACTCTTCTTAATATGATATTTATAAGGTAACACCACATCATATAGAGTATCTCATCTACACATGCTAGGAGTCACAAATTTAGTACTAAACACTTCAACAAAATCTAGTAGAACAATACCCAATTTTCCTTGGTGGAAATTACTAAGAAAACATAGAGTGATAAAAGGCCATTGACAAGTGTGTGTATGGTAGGGAAATTATATACCTAAACAAAATGCAATGGAATAAGTGGGTGTTCCACTATAATACCAAAACATTAAGCTGTCACAATGCCTCCGGTCTCACTTGAGAAAATTAGTCCAACACTAAACAAGCATCAGAAATACTACTCATGTTAGTGATACTCGTAGAAATTAATTAAACAACGTAACACTACTCATGCTCTTCTATAAATGAAAGTGCAAGCTAATGGAGGTGACACCATCACAAAATCGGTACCAAAGTGGTACTGGACCTCACATATCAACCATAAATTATAGAACCCCAATTTTCCAATACTTCAAGAAATGCTAGAAAACAACTATGTCTACCCAAATCATTGTAAGCATCACACACTATACTAAACTTCTTATAACATGCTAGTTATATAATAAACATCAAAGAAACAGAGAGTAACACTTTGAAACATGCTAGAAAACATAACTCCATTACAAAAATATTTAGTACAAATATTCACACAAGAATAAATATAAAAAGGAAAGTGCAAAAACTAGTTATGCACAACAAAATTATTCTGCGGATCTAAAAATTATACCAATCTAGGATTAGGTATCTCTAAGGATACAAAATCTCATCCAATTGGATTCACCTCAAAAATCATTTCCAAAAAGCTACAAAAATCCTAGAAGTGCTCTCTGGTCAAAAACCAAAATGCATGGCATTTTCTCTAGAAAGCTCTCCTTCATGCAAGGCCAAGTGATACTCATAGATATCACTAAGGGATATCCAAAACAGTTTAGTTTGCAAAATTTGGATTCTTATTTTGAAAGTTATGCCAATAATGACTTAACAGATAGTCTCTGCCAAATTAAATGCTGCTGGAAAAATAATGCAGAAAAAGTAGATCTATCACTTGGATGTGGTTAGGAAAATTTTCAGGTACCAACATGATTTTTGGTTTGGCCAAAAATGACTTTTTACTATTTTTTCCAAGGCCAAAGCTAAGCCTCTGTTTCTGTCTAAACTCAGAAAGAAATACAAACGCAGGGAAAAACTCGGTGCGGGCTGGATCTAACGGGCAAGGCCCAACTAGAGGCCGAAACGGCCTGTGACTCATGCGTGCGCGCTGCGTGGAGCGGGAACGGTTGCGTTCAAAGGGCACCATTGATCTCGCGATCAACGGCTCCTGCGCATCGTCTTCCTCTCCTCTCTCTCTCTCTCGAAAGCAAACCGAGCATGGTGATGCGGTTCGGCTCAACGTGGGGGCGGCGAGAGACGGTGCCACAGTGTCGAGGCGGGTGCTGGGTGTCGAGGCAGTGCAGGCGCGTGGCAGCAGGCAACAGCAACAACCACATCGACGACGGCGAGGCGAGCTCCCGCGGCGGCAACATGGACAGCGGCGGTGCACCTGCAAGCGCACGGGCACGGGGTGAGGTCAGGGAGACGCGCGGGGATACGGGGAGCATTTCCATGCCGAGAAGGAGGGGTGCGGGTGGCTGGAACGGTGGCGACCTCGAGGTGATGCGCATGGTGGCCGGCGGCGCTCCTAGAGAGCAAGCGGGGAAACGAGGGCGTGTTGGGGGCGTGCGGTGGAGTGAGTGAGGCTGCTGGGGAGGTGGGAGGGCGAGGCCTGGCTTATAACCGTGAGGCATGGGGTGGTGTCATTTGCGTCCACTAATGTGCACGATAGGGCCTCGGGCGGCGTCGTGGCGTCGAGAAGTGGCGCTCTAGGGCCAAGGGTGGGCGAGTAATAGTGTTGCGCGGCGTTGGGGAGATGGGCATGGCCACAGTGGCCGTGCACTCTGTGTTTCCCCCGTGTCCCCCTCCTATCCCCTCTCTATGTCCCTCTCTCTTCCATCCAAGGCATAGAACCCAAGTGCAAACATAGGTGATCATGTTTGGCAAGGTTCCAACTCCCCATTTGATAAAAAACAAACAAAAACCATCACTCAAACTTCTGCTAAAATAAAGATTCAGAAAATTCAGAAAAACGAGACTTAATCAAATTGCCAAGTGTTGGAAACAAATGAAATCCCAAAAATTTTGGGCAATATTAAAATAGCAAATGAACTCCCATTGGGAAATTTTAAGTTGGGCATTGCTAAGAATTCTATGAATATTCAGAAACACATTTTTATTATTTTCTTGGAAATGTGGAAGGCTATGAAAACAAGAGGGAAAATGGCATCTTTCTGTTTTTCTCTCTTTTAAAAAAACAACTAGTTTTCTCTGTTATTTTCTCGTCTCAAAAACAAACATGCAATTTTATGTCTTCAAACTCCATTATTCAAAACAAGGTTATGGATTTGAAGTCCACATACCAGAGAACAACTACAAGCCAAGAAAACACAAAATGGGAAATTCTAACTAATTGAAAACAAGAGTTAAAAATAGGCAAGTGACTAAGTTTTCAGGGAAAAGTTCTAATAGAAAAATTAAAGGAAAACCTCCATAATTCAATTTGCATTTTTGTTTTCTTGGATTCAAAAAAGTTAAATGTTTATGTCAAGATGAAATAAAACATGATCCAAGCCGTAGAATAAAAATTACTCAGGTTATCACCTGGAAAGCATCAGAACAAAACAATAGGGATTTTTAGAAAATTTATATTTTTTTTTCAAACAAAACATTTCTTGGATTGCATAGGTGACCATTGTCACATACACATGTTGGTCCACACAAACATGTTAAAAAAATTGTTGGCTCACATTTTGGTTTCCCTTAACTACAGTACAAGGGTCCAAAAACTAGGGTGTGACAATTCCGAAGCTGGAGTTCCCATAAAATTACCACCTCTAAGAGTGTTTAGAACATACCTATGCCAGCTAGTAATGCCAACATAAAAATTCCTAAGAAGGATTAAAGTGGAATATTTTTTAGCGCATCTATGATGGGCATCACTTATTCTATACCAAGCATCTTTCAAACCTTCTCCCCCTTGTTGCTTAAAAGAACGAATCTCAACTTCAGGAATACTCATCTTAGCTAAAACATGATAAAAATAACAACTAGAATAAGAACTATTTTTTTTGTGTTTTCGATATAGAGAAGCAAACACGACAAAGTAAAATAAACTAAGAAAAACAAAATCAAAGTAAAGAGATTGGAGATGAGAGACTCCCCTTGCAGAAATCCTCTTCCTCCCCGACAACAGCACCAGAAAAAGTGCTTGATTCGTGTAGATTGTACGCTCGTTCGGAAACCCCAAGAGGAAGGTATGAAGAGCACAACATCGAGTTTTCCCTCAGAAAGAAACCAAGGTTGAATCGACCAGTAGGAGAAAGAAATCACTTCTGAATGGTGAAGACAACTGATGTTGGCAGGGCGCACTACCGATTCAGCAGCAACGTGGAACCTACACAACACAATCAAATTACTTTGCCCCAATGAAGCAGTGAGGTTGTCAATCTCACCGGTTTTGCTGAAACAAAGAATTAGACGTATAGTGTGGAGATAGTACTTGTTTGCAGTAATGAAAAGAGAACAATGATGGCAGTAAGAAAACAGTAATTGCAGTAGGAAAACAGCGGTTGCGGTGGTTGTATTATCAGTGTACAGAAATGGACCGGGTCCACATATCACTAGTGGTGTCTCTCCAAAAACAGATAGATAACATGTTGGGTAAACAAATTACATCTGGGCAATTGACATATATATAAAGAATGCACCGTAGTGCATATGCATGACATGATGATTACTATGTGATTCATGCGGGCATTACAACAAGATACATAGACCGTTATCCAACTGCATCTATGACTAATAATCCACCCACAGAGCGTCATCCAATCAAACCTCGGGTATTAAGTTGCAAGCAACAGATAATTGCATTAAGCAAAGTGTGTAATGTAAACAATAAAATTATCCTTAGACAAAGCATTGTTGTTTTTTCCCTAATGGAAACAGCACATCCCCCACCTGTTACGTCTTTGTCATTCGAGCATGAGTGAAAGGGAGGCGTGAACCCACTATCGAGCATAAATACTCCCTCTTGGAGTTACAAGCATCAACTTGCCAGAGCATCTACTAGTAACAGAGAGCATGCAAGATCGTAAATAACATAAACATGATAGATTGATAATCATTGGACATAGCATTCAATATTCATCGGATCCCAGCAAACACAACATGCAGCACTGCAATAAGATGATCTTGATCATGTAGGGCAGATAAAAAGATCTAAACATGAGGCATAAAGAGGAGAGAACAACCATCTAGCTACTGCTATGGACCCGTAGTCCAAGGATGAACAACTCACGCATAACTCCGGAGGTAGGCATGGTTCTGTAGATCCCTACGGTGATTAATTCCCCTCCCGACATCGTGTCGGGGAGAGCTCCAGAACCCTCCCGGACTAGGGTTGACGATGGCGGCGGCTATAGATCTTTTTGGTTGAAAAGGCTTAGGTGTTTAGGGTTAAACCAATGATGAGCTTAAATATGCGAGATGATAACGTCCATGGGTGGCCAGGGGGCCCACAGCACCAGCTGGCGTGGCCACGGGCGCGCCGCCCTATGGTGTCGGGCCCTGAGGTCCCCCTCCGGGTCTCCTCCGGATTCTGTGTATGTGATGACTTTCTAAGACTATGGGATTTGGTTTCGTCCAATTCCGAGAATATTTCCAGAACAACTTTTCTCAAACCAAAAACAACAAACATGAACTAGCTTTGTGGCATCTTGTCAATTGGTTAGTCCGAGAAAATCCATCTGAATGACATAAAGTGTATAGTAAACATGTAGCACATGGCATGAAAACAACATGGAACATCAGAAATTATAGATACGTTTATGACGTATCATAGATCTCCTTCAGCTCCACTCTCGATCTCCTCCTCCAGCTTAGGGTCTTGGAGATCGTCTTCCATAGGTCCCTTCCACTTGTTGTTGTTGTTGTTGTCGGAGATCATGGTGCTTCTAAAACTGAAAACAAATCCTGACACAAACAGATCAAAACAAAAACACGACGAGAAAACAATATGCGGACCTTGGGGGATCCCGAGGATTATATAGCAAAAAATTTCGCAACAAAAGGAAGCTGTAGGGCGAAAACGGGTTGAACATGGGCTCTGAGGCGCCCACACCATATGGTAGCACAGCCAGGGGTAGGCCCGCTCCGCCAAGTGGTGTGGTGCCCTCGGGGCACCGTTTCCTACCCTTCTCCGGATCATTATTTTTCATATTTTCTAAAACAACAAAAATATAAGTTGGAAGATAAAACACAGACTTTTTCTTACCAAAACTGTTACCTATTCGAAATCAGACTCAGTAGTTTCTGGAATCTTCTTTTTCATAAAGTCCTGCGCAGTTACCACTTGAATAGTAGCAACATCTTCATCATAAGAATCTCCAGAGATATAATGTTTGATTCTTTGCCCATTCACCCCTTGCGTAGTGTTATCTTTAAGTGAAACAATTTTGATTGTACCCGAATGGTACACCTCTTCAATAACAAAAGGTCCTTCCCATCTCGAGAGTAATTTTCCTGCAAAAACTCTGAGACGAGACTTATACAATAGAACTTTCTCACCAACATGAAACTACCTCTTAATAATTCTCCTATAATTACATTTTTAACTTTCTCTTTAAAGAGTCTATCATTTTCATAGGCTTCACTTCTCCATTCATCTACAGAACTCAAGTCAAGCATCCTTTTCTTACCAGCAAGTTTAAAATATTTATTTAGCTCTTTCACTGCCCAAGCTTTGTGTTCTAATTCTAAAGGCAAGTTACAAGATTTTCCATAAAGCATTTTATAAGGAGACATACCCATAGGATTTTTATAAGAAGTTATATAAGCCCATAAAGCATCATTTAACTTACTA
Organism: Alopecurus myosuroides; assembly: GCA_028641055.1. Taxonomy (NCBI): domain Eukaryota; kingdom Viridiplantae; phylum Streptophyta; class Magnoliopsida; order Poales; family Poaceae; genus Alopecurus; species Alopecurus myosuroides. Next base: position 48,006,850 of record CM054059.1, on the reverse strand, counting down.
GCCCAATTTTTCCTAGATTTATTAACAGTCTTTTGCAAGATAGATTTAATTTCTCTATTTGATAATTCTACTTCCCACAGGTTTGGGGATGGTAAGTTGAAGCAATTCTATGATTAACATCATGTTTAGCAAGGGTTTTCCTAAAACCACCATGAATAAAGTGAGAACCTCCATCAGTCATAAGATATCTAGGCACACCAAACTTAGGGAAAATAACATCTTTAAGCATTTTTAATGAGGTTTCACCATCAACTAGATATCTAGGCACACTCTTTAGTAACATAATCAACAACAACAACTATATGAGTATAACCATTAGAAGGAGGAAACATACCCATAAAGTCAAATCCCCAACAATCAAATGGTTCAATAACAAGAGAATAATTCATAGGCATTTCACCGCGTCTAGAAATATTACCAACTCTTTGACATTCATCACAAGATAAAATAAACTTTCGTGCATATTTAAAAAGAGTAGGTGTGGGGACCCTAGACTAGCAGTCCGAGACCTCCAGTATGCATACATTCACGATCCCATGATCAGTTAGTCGTGAACAACATACTCGAGTTGGCCTTTCAGATTACAACATCCACTACACGAATACACGGCTTACACAACTGGTCACTTGACTCAGTTGAAAACAACTGCCACGCAGGGCAGGAACACACACCAAAAACAGCGGAAGACTGCAAAACACACTCGCGGTAAACCCAAGTCACGCCTTGACTACCTACAGGCTACTGACTCGGAGACGTTCCTAGTTCGCATAGCCGTCAGCGACACCATCTTCTTCAGGTTCTCCGGGTTTCTGCTCGAAATTTGACTAAGACAATAGCCAGGGACGAAACCATTCATGAGTACGTTTGAATGTACTCCTGCAAGTCACCCTAAATGAAAGCTAAACATGCAAGTATGCATATATAAAGGTGGTAGGAAGGCTTTAATTAGGGCTCAACTAGCCATGATGAATTTAAGACCCATCATAGTTGCACAAGTTTTATTTTTCTTTGTTGAAGAAGATACTTCAAAAGATATTTCATTTCTCTTGTAGATATAGCATGTCCACAAGGTTTTGATAAAGCCTTCTAAATAAAGAAAACATTTCTCTTTGCAAAACTTCTTGGAAAAAAAAACACATCTTTAAGATCCTCATTTATCCGGTACCTCAAAGGTACAATCATTCCCTTTCCACATACCTCCCAGGTACAAGTTCCAAAACACTTTTCCAGCTTTTCGAAAACATTGACACAATGCTAGCTACATGGCCATTCAACTGTCCATATCCGAGGACGCGGCTATTCTGAATAGTTTTACTCTGCAGAGGTGTACACAATCCACAAGATCCAGTACATCCGCCGTGAACAACCACGGACTGTCCGAGACAGTATGCAAACACCGGATAACTGGTCCTAACCATCCACTATGTCAGTGCTAGTAAATGACTACCTCTTCAACTGGGTTTGTTCTCCCCGGCACCGAGTGAGTCAGCCGTATCGATCCGGTTTCCCCTGACAACACACCGCCATGGCAGGAGACCCAATTGCTGCAACCGGTAGTGAACTTAATCCCACACTGTGAATGTCCCATTCTCCCTCCTGGCGACAATTCGGTTCGGGGGACTCTAACCCCTATAGCACTTTGAGGTAGACACGGACTAACACCGACAAGCAATTAGCTAGACCTCGTACCCATATTGAGGTAATGTGGCAGTACGGCTTCGTTGTCCGGCGAAGACTAGGTTATGTGCCATTTTTGGAAAACAAGTCGAAAACATTTCCTTCTTCACAAACCTCCCTCGGACAAGGTCCCACCTTTCCTTGGGGTTTTTCCAATCTTTTGCTTTCCAAAAACAACAAGTTAAAATGTCCACTAGGGGACTCAAATTGATTAAGTGATGATATTAAAATATCTAAAGGGCTTGGTAACACCAAGATTATATAGTGGATATAGCATATTAGATACATAAAATAAATAGTGGTATAGTCCACTTAAAAGAATAGTTTTTGAATCAAACTTTTGTAAAACTTCATAAGTAAAACATGCATGATAGATAATGATAAGTAAAACAACAGAAAGCATTTAGAATGGCTTGCCTTGGCTCTGGTCTTGGTCTTGCTCTTGAAATAAACAAGAGTTGCAAATAAAAACCTCTCCGGGAAATAATACCGTCTTCGTTATCTAACGCCGTAAACACTAAAAGGAAAACACCCAATCAGAACCAAACAAAGGCAAGCACTTGATAAAATGTAAACATACAGCAATCATTTCATCAAACAAGTACACTCACAAACAAAATTACTAGGGTGCACACCAACAAGCAAAACATGCATAGACAACACACATGAATAATACTAGAATAGGTGCTATCGATCCTCAACCAAAATGGAATGAGTTCAGTGGGTGTTCCACTCTCATATCATGCTCAAATAAGGTTAAATGACTCTCTGGTCATTCATGAGGATGAGCAAAATAACAAGAAAACAACCTAGGAACACATATAGATGCATAGGAAAATATTGTCAAGCAATACTACAAGCCCATAGTAACTAATGCTTTTCTAATCATGGATAATTAATAAAACCAGTACCTAAGCAACCTAATAATAGAGACAAATCAATAACAAACATACCATGGCATCACTCAATGCATGAGAATAACCATGGAGCAAAACAACTATTAAAACTAGACAAGAAAAAGGGCTATTTAGACAAGCAGACATGCATAACCATAAGAGATTATTAAACATGATTTATTCTAACATGATGGATCTGTAAGATGACATCCACATAACAGAGAAAACAACACCTAGACATGCTAGTAATATCAAAATAACAACCTAAACAATTTATCAAAAACTAAGCATGCAAATAACTACTATGGCAGAAATCACCTAAAACTAGCATGGCATGCCAAAATTATCTAGAGCTCACTCAAGCATGCAAGTGTCGCACCCGGACTTCTAGGGGATACTCAAAGTCCGTTAAACAGTAGATAAATGGCTTACGGGGCATACCGGCACCCGCATCTCAATATGAGCAGGCCAACACGTAAACGTGTGACAACCATTCTCTTACTATTCATTGTCTGCGCAAACCATCCCATAGAAATCCAGATACTTCCATTGATGATGGAGGGATAATAACCCGGTAGGCAAACTCCAAGGTGTAACCCGGCCCAAAGGACGCTGCGCAAGATCCGGCTAAGGATAAAGAAACTTCTGGAAGGCCCAAATTTGTAGGCCTCGTAACCTGGTTTGTGGGTTACGGTGAAGGAAAGTTAGGGTTTGTATGCGGTGTCCGGGTAGGATTCAGGGTGCGCTTTGGAGGGTAAGCCAGGGGGTACGGGTGCTTTATAAACCGACCCCTAGGTTTAGCTGGGAGAGATCTAAGAACCCAAGCAATATCGTTTGGTATCGAGTATTTAGTGTAACACGAGAGTTGAGTTAATATCTGGAGGTCGGAGACTCGGCGACTTGATTGCCGGCTACCAGATCGAGTTCCATCATGTTTTCCTCTGAGTTAAACCCTCTCCCAAACGCCTGTGTCGTCTTGCCCCAAGATCCGTTACCCCCGGTAACGTCTGCCGTGATTATCCCACGACAGTTGGCGCCCACCGTGGGGCCTACGTCCAAAGGTGTTTACATCACGGGAGAAGCTCGGAAGAACATGGAGAATCTTGTCGTCGGCGAGATCTACATCGACCACGAAGGAGAGAAGATGGTGGACGATTCCGGCTGGGGGCCGGAGTCGGATCACCTCGAATCCGGATCTATTGTGACGATCGGCCAGATCAGCGTCTTCATCGGTATGGTACGTACATCTGATTTAAAAGGACAATATCATGTGCATACCACATGAACTTCTAATAGGGACAAAAAGACACTCAAGCAAGCTGTGAACTCGGTCTCCTCGGCCGGTCCGGGATACCTGAGATGGGCGGAGCAAGAGATAACGTGGAGCAGAAGAGATCACCCGGAAAGAATAGAGCACCCAGGAGTCTTAGCATTGGTAGTCGCACCACAGGTTAATGGTTACGAGTTAAAAAGGGTCCTGATGGACGGTGGAAGTAGCATCAATATCTTGTACTGGGAAACTTTTTCACGCATGGGTCTCAAAGAGTCCCAGCTACAGAAAAGCTCAACAATTTTTGATGGAATAGTGCCGGGTCACTCGGCATGTCCCGAGGGGAAAATCGCATTGGAGGTAGCTTTCGGAGGATCAACGGATAATTATCGAGTCGAGTGGCTCACTTTCGAGGTGGTCAAATTGCGCAGTCCTTATCATGCACTATTTGGAAGACCGGCTTACGCCAAATTCATGGCCAGGCCGTGTTATGTGTATTTGCAGCTGAAGATTCCGGGTCCTAATCAGACCATCACCATACATGGAAGCCGGGATATAGCGGCCGAGTGCGATGAAGGAGATTCGGTAATGGCCGAGCAAGCTTGCAGAAAAGAGGAACTCAAGTATTATCGGTCTCAAGTAGATCCGGATGATGGAACCGCATTGAAAAGGCCGAATACTGAGGACGAAAGAGCAAAATTCAAGGCAGCACGGGACACCAAGATGATAGATTTTGTCGAAGGTGACCCCACTAAGCAATTTACTATAGGGTCTAACTTGGACAGCGAGCAGGAGAAGGCACTTGTGGACTTCATTCGTTCGAATGCGGACGTATTCGCCTGGACACCTAGCGATATGCCGGGTATCCCTACAGAGTTGGCAGAGCACAGTTTGCATGTAGATCCCAAGTCCAGGCCTGTGAAGCAGGGCTTGAGGAAGATGAATGAGGAAAGAAGGAAAGCTATAGGTGAAGAAATTGCTCGGCTATTGACAGCCGGCTTCATCATGGAAGTATTTCACCCGGATTGGTTAGCAAATCCGGTGCTAGTGATGAAAAAGACCAATGAGTGGAGAATGTGCATTGATTTTACAAGTCTCAACAAGCATTGCCCAAAGGATCCGTTCGCACTACCAAGGATAGATCAGATCATAGATGCAGTAGCTGGGAGTGACCTATTGTGCTTTCTGGACGCTTATTCCGGATATCATCAGATTAAACTCAAGAGGGAGGATTGGGAGAAAACATCGTTTATAACCCCTTTTGGGGCCTTTTGTTACAAAACCATGACATTTGGGTTGAAGAACGCGGGTGCAACTTATCAACGGTGTATTCAGAAGTGCTTCGAGGACCAAATTGGACGCAACGTCCATGCTTATGTGGATGATGTGGTTATCAAGACAAGGAAGGCAGAAACATTTATCGACGATCTGAAGGAAACGTTCAAGAACTTAAGGAGGTATCAGATGAAGCTTAACCCGACAAAGTGCGTATTTGGAGTTCCAGCCGGGAAATTACTTGGCTTTATCGTTTCCGAGAGAGGAATTGAGGCAAACCCGGACAAAATCAAAGCTATCCAAGGTCTGAAAAAGCCGGAAAATTTGAAGCATGTTCAAAAGCTCACGGGCTGCGTAGCAGCCTTTAGCCGATTTATATCAAGACTCGGAGAAAAGGCAATACCCTTGTACCGGCTCTTGAGGAAATCCGACAAATTTGTATGGGATCAAGAGGCGGATGAGGCGTTCGAAGCACTAAAGAAGCAGTTATCTGAAGCACCAGTACTAGCGGCCCCGGGTCCTAAAGAGCCTATGTTGCTATACGTGGCAGCTGGCCCCCGAGCCGTCAGTGCAGTAGTGGTTGTGGAGCGTAAAGAGGATGGGAAAGGTTATCCAGTCCAGAGGCCGGTTTATTATGTCAGTGAGGTATTATCAGAGGCAAAACAGCGCTATCCGCATTGGCAAAAGCTGGTTTTCGGGGTCTTTATGGCCAGCCGGAAACTGAAGCCGTATTTCCAGGAACACCCCATAACAGTGGTTAGCTCAATACCAATGTCGGATATCATCAGAAACTCGGATGCGACCGGAAGGAGAGCCAAGTGGGCGATAGAAATGGGGGATTATCACATCAGCTACGAGCCCAGGTCAGCAATCAAATCTCAAGCTTTGGTTGATTTCGTTAATGATTGGACACACATGGGCATGACTAACATGTTGTGACGCCCCGAGATCGGGCACTATGCAGATTTAAGCATTCCCGCAAAAATCCACATAATAACCGATTCCAGGTTGCCACTTGTGATAACATTACAACAGTTCACGAATAATCCACAACAACAACAGAAAAGAGATTTACATGTTGACTCAAACGAGTAAGGGATACAACTGATACAATACAAAGATCCAAATAACAGCGGAAGAAACAACATATCGTCCGTCTACGGACAAGATACAAATTGGACTAAGAGTCCTGAAGATAACCGAGAGCGTCCAATCCCTGCCCAGGCCAAGCCGGAGGGATTCCCAAGCTAACGTCGTCAGACTTCAAACCTGTTGACTGCAATATTCAATATGCAGCCACGAAAAAGATTCGTGGGTCAGTACGGTTAAGTACTGGCAAGTGGATAAACCATACTCACAAGATACCGGCATAGCCAGTCATCACAAGATACAAATACTTTGGGATCAACGGAAAGAAAGGGGTTATTGCAAATAAGCGACAGCGAGCTGCACTAACCAACTACAAAAACTCACTACAACATCCGGCTAAAAGAGGGGGATAAGATAGCGTATCGGAACCAACTACAACTACTCACCAAACAAACCCATCCAATGTTACCCCCTACTAAGGAAGCAACCCAAGGATAACTCACACTTTTGGATTAAGGATGGATCAAGTTATTACGTCAATAAGACTATTACTAGTCAGGTATCATTAGTTAGGTGTAAGTTGTTCTGAGTACTTGTTAGCCAGTACTTTCACCAAGTTAACCATAACCGCGGAAAACACGGCTTCTCGAGAAGATTTAACCCTGCAGGGGTGCACCAATTTGGCCGTACACGTAAGAATAACCCGCCAGACGGGGGATCAACCCACCAAGCGAGGTACTCAACACAACCCAACTCTGCTTTGCATCAAGCCCAAAGCACCACGTGCTGTGCGTGTGCGGCTAATCGAGCCCCACGAAGAAAAGGGGACCCTCATAGCACTGGAAGACCACGCCGCGCTAAATGCCGACTACAAAAGTTCCACCCTGGCCTCGGGTTCGCACCTGCATATGCATGCATCAAATGGAAAGCTCGAACTAAGTGTGGCGATTTGGACGAGATGCGAATCGAGTCAAATTGAGGGGGGCGCCCATACTCGCTTCCCACATGCGGTTAGTGCGCTCATCATGGATCAGTAGACAAGACCCTTTTCCTAATTAGGGTCGACACTAGCAGGCTTCAAAACCACGCCGGGCCTCCTGCCGGTGCCTTATCATCAAATTGTTATTACCCAAAACATTAACATGTCGTTGATTGAATTGAAACCCAACTATCAAACTAAACAGGTGATAAGACGGACAACAAGACTTGAGCGCAAACAACACTAAGCATGCAACTACGACACGAGGGCCAACAGAGTAAACAAACAACAGTTAATAGGAAGTGGAAGGAAAAGGCTATATCATGGCTGCAAGGTAAACAATATGATAGGATCGAGACACAAGCATCGTATTAATAGGCTAGAATAAGAACAACGGAAAGAATCGGTAACAAGTGATGAAAGGCAGCCATTTGGCAGCAAGTGAGTATACTTGCCTGAGATCCCGCAAGGTAGCAGAACTTGTCGTTGCTCACATCATCTCAACGTCCTATCCGGGAAGAAGCAACGAACCTCGAACAAACACCGGAGGCAACAATTACTACTACGGCAAAAGATCCAGCATGATCTAGATATGGATGCATGACAAGTTAAAGATGCATCAGAATAAACTAGTTGACATGATAAACAGGTTTAAATGGACCCATATGCAATTTGAGTTGCATATGAAAAGCCCATGAATTTTGGTTAGATTATTTGTTTTCCAACTAATCAACAGGTGAAGGTGGATTAGTATGATGCATGGATGAGGAAAATAACAAGATAACAACAATAGAACCCATTGGAAATAAGGTTTACCAATTTTAGAAATTTATTTATTAAGTTTTGGAATTTTTGGTTACTTAAAGGTGTCACACAAGCATTTGGTTGTTTTCATCAAGTTAAATTGTTCCAAACAGATAACAAAGTTCATATTTGATTAGAACACAAAATTTTAGGTGGATTAAATGTTTCAAATATTGGAAAAGGAATTACAATGATTTAATTATGAATTAATCAAGATTAAACAAGTTTTAATTGAATTTAATTCAAGTTTGAATATTAGTTTGATTTTATTTGTTCAAAACATAAATTTAAATTCATATTAGAAAAGGTTATGTTTTTCTGGTTTGAAAACATATTTTATTTGTTGGAAAACAATTTCAAGTGATTTAGTTAAGCATATTCCCAATTTAAATGCATTAATTAATAAATGAAACAATTATCCAATTTAAATGTGGCAAACCAGAAAACAAAGTTGATATTCAAGTGTGGCATGTGATTTTGGATGAAATTCATATTTTGGGTATTTAATTTGGAGCAAACATTTGAAAGTTATTAATTATGCCATTTAATTGGTCATGTTTAAGGGTTATTAAATAACATTAATTTTAATTGCCCAAATTGCAAAACAAAGTTGATAAACAGAAAGTACATTGAATTTGGACTGAAAAACATATTTTATTGGTTTTATTTGAATTAATTATGGAATTAACCAAATTTGAGATGAATTGTTTAAATTTGAAATTTGGATGTATTTGAAATAATCAAAACAGAAAACAAAAAGCATATTTGAAAAGTTCATGAAATTTTGTTTGGGATACATATAAAATTTGTGTCATTTGGGTTTGTGGTTTGAAAGTTGTGAGCATTTGAAGTTTTTGGTTTTATTTGCAAAAGACAGGGACTTGACTGTGATGAAAACATAGAAAGGGAGGGCTTAGGTGCAAAAGGTAGAAGGGCAGGGGCCTCGGTGCAAAGATCCGGATCCAGATCTGGATCTGGTCCTTTTCTCACCGGGCTGCAACCAGCCCCTGCGGCTGACGCGCGGGCCCGAGGGCCACGCAGGCGCTGACGAGGCGCGGGTGTAAGCCACGCAGCCTCCACGGTCAATGACCAGCGGGGCCCGCCCCTGCGCGCGCGATTAAAATGAAAAAGGCCGTGCGGCCGAGGGGATTCGACCCCGCGGTCGACTGCTCCCGCGCGGGCGCTCACTGCCGCTGCGCTGAGCTGCGGTTTCTGAAAGTTACCGTGACTGACAGAAGAAAAGGTAGACCGACGCTCGTTAACTGAATTTTTGAACAGAAACGAGATGCAGGTTCAGGCACGCACGCACAGACTTAGATACAGAGAGGGGGATCGATCGACGGCGGTTCTCCGGTGGTGCACGACGGGGTGGGTGCTGGCGATGTGTGCGTGTGCTTGCACTGTGCTCGAGGGGGAACAGAGAGAGAGGGGAAAGGACAGGGGCTCACCGCGGTGGTGTCGGAGATCTGTCGAGGTGCAGCGGCGAGGGGAAGTTCCCGGCGACGGCGTGGTCACTCCGGTTGCTCCCAGCAACCGGCGAGGACGCGGGGGGGTAGCTGGAGGCACCGCGAACCCATTCCCGACGTCGGCGCATCCTCGACGTGACCGTGGCGTCGCCGCGATGAGGGGGCAGTGTGGTGCTCGGGCTCTGTTGGGGTTCAGAAACATGAGAAGAGGTTCAGAGAGAGGGAGGGAGGTGGTAGAGAGAGGAAGTGGCGGCATGGCGGATGGGACTAGGGTGGCTAGGGTAGGGCAGAGGGTAGGGTGGTGGATTTTATGGAGAGGTGGAGCAAGTACGGCAAGCATCGGGTGGAGGAGGAGGTTGATCGGAGGGAGGAGATGGAGTCGTACAGAGATGACGCAGGTGGGGAGGAAGACGACAACAGGAAGAGGTACTGGGCCAGAAAGAGATGGTCTTGGGGGGAGAAAAGGGAAAGGGGGTGGGCTGCCTCTCTCTCCATTTTTTTGCTTTTGATTTTTTTCTTTCCAATTTTTTTGCTTGTAAGAAAAGAATAGGAAAGGGAGATAGAATGGCTTGGGGTTTTGGGGTGTTTAAATTGTTATGCAATATTTTTGTATTAATTTACAAAACAGAAAATAAAGGCAAATGCTAACATTACTTTCACAGGTTGGAAATTTTAACTTGATTAACAGTTTTTCTTAGTTGAATTTTCCAAATAGAGTTTGGGGTTTTGATTTTGATAATTAAATTTTATTAAGTTGCAAAACAATGAGTGAAAGCAAGGTTGTTTTTGACTTCCAAAATTGGGAATATTAGTTTGATTTTAAATGGTTAGTTGAATTTCAAATTTTGATTTTGGGAATTGTGGAAATAAACAAATTTTATTTAATAAGCTCAAGAAATTTTGCAAGCATTATTTAATTTAATTTGTTTGCAAAATTTTAATTTTTAAACCCATATTGAAATATGATAAGTAGGATTGATTTTCTTTTGAATTTTTGAATTTGCCATTAGGGTTTTTAATAACAGGGAAATTTTATTATCAAGCAATTTGATTAAAACAACTTCAAACTATTGAAAAACAAATGAGTGGTTTAGTTTGCAATTTTTTAAATTGGAAATTTTGAGCAAGGTGTGAAAGTTTAAATGGTTTTGAATTTTGGTTTGTTTTGAAAACAGAATGCAATGATCATGTGATGCATGTGATGCAAGCAAAAAGAAAACAAACACTCTCTACTAAGGGTAACACCCCAGGTGTTACAGACGACACCACTAACAAGGGATTGAGCCCTCGCAATCCACCTGCTAACCCGGGAGGGGAAAGGAGTTCGACTATCGATTCTTCGTGCTTCCAGTTGATCTCCTCGACACCACTAACAAGGGCTTCTCGACACCACTAACAAGGGATTCTTTCTCGGAGTGACGACGATGTTCTTCCACCAGGATTCTTCCGATGATCGAACCTATTAGATTAAAGGCTCAGAAAACGTCCACCCCCGTAGGATCCTAACACTTGAAAGATAGACAAGAGGGGAGATTCCAAAACAAATAAGATGGGAGGGGAGATAGAACAGGGATAAGGAGAAAACAAGAATCCTATTGAGATGTTTTACAAAATAGTTTAGCAGAAATAGTTTTTGACATTCTAGAAACAACGTCCGTTAGCGAGGTTATCCTACAGGCTTTGCGGACCCGTTGCTTCGATAACCATTCGTATCGAAACAATATCGGGAATCGGAACCAAGGCTCTGATACCATTTGTGACGCCCTGAGATCGGGCACTATGCAGATTTCAGCATTCCCGCCAAAATCCACATAATAACCGATTCCAGGTTGCCACTTGTGATAACATTACAACAGTTCACGAATAATCCACAACAACAACAGAAAAGAGATTTACAAGTTGACTCAAACGAGTCAGGGATACAACTGATACAATACAAAGATCCAAATAACAGCGGAAGAAACAACATATCGTCCGTCTACGGACAAGATACAAATTGGACTAAGAGTCCTGAAGATAACCGAGAGCGTCCAATCCCTGCCCAGGCCAAGCCGGAGGGATTCCCAAGCTAACGTCGTCAGACTTCAAACCTGTTGACTGCAATATTGAATATGCAGCCACGAAAAAGATTCCTGGGTCAGTACGGTTAAGTACTGGCAAGTGGATAAACCATACTCACAAGATACCGGCATAGCCAGTCATCACAAGATACAAATACTTTGGGATCAACGGAAAGAAAGGGGTTATTGCAAATAAGCGACAGCGGGCTGCACTAACCAACTACAGAAACTCACTACAACATCCGGCTAAAAGAGGGGGATAAGATAGCGTATCGGAACCAACTACAACTACTCACCAAACAAACCCATCCAATGTTACCCCCTACTAAGGAAGCAACCCAAGGATAACTCACACTTTTGGATTAAGGATGGATCAAGTTATTACGTCAATAAGACTATTACTAGTCAGGTATCATTAGTTAGGTGTAAGTTGTTCTGAGTACTTGTTAGCCAGTACTTTCACCAAGTTAACCATAACCGCGGAAAACACGGCTTCTCGAGAAGATTTAACCCTGCAGGGGTGCACCAATTTGGCCGTACACGTAAGAATAACCCGCCAGACGGGGGATCAACCCACCAAGCGAGGTACTCAACACAACCCAACTCTGCTTTGCATCAAGCCCAAAGCACCACGTGCTGTGCGTGCGCGGCTAATCGAGCCCCACGAAGAAAAGGGGACCCTCATAGCACTGGAAGACCACGCCGCGCTAAATGCCGACTACAAAAGTTCCACCCTGGCCTCGGGTTCGCACCTGCATATGCATGCATCAAATGGAAAGCCCGAACTAAGTGTGGCGATTTGGACGAGATGCGAATCGAGTCAAATTGAGGGGGGCGCCCATACTCGCTTCCCACATGCGGTTAGTGCGCTCATCATGGATCAGTAGACAAGACCCTTTTCCTAATTAGGGTCGACACTAGCAGGCTTCAAAACCACGCCGGGCCTCCTGCCGGTGCCTTATCATCAAATTGTTATTACCCAAAACATTAACATGTCGTTGATTGAATTGAAACCCAACTATCAAACTAAACAGGTGATAAGACGGACAACAAGACTTGAGCGAAAACAACACTAAGCATGCAACTACGACACGAGGGCCAACAGAGTAAACAAACAACAGTTAATAGGAAGTGGAAGGAAAAGGCTATATCATGGCTGCAAGGTAAACAATATGATAGGATCGAGACACAAGCATCGTATTAACAGGCTAGAATAAGAACAACGGAAAGAATCGGTAACAAGTGATGAAAGGCAGCCATTTGGCAGCAAGTGAGTATACTTGCCTGAGATCCCGCAAGGTAGCAGAACTTGTCGTTGCTCACATCATCTCAACGTCCTATCCGGGAAGAAGCAACGAACCTCGAACAAACACCGGATGCAACAATTACTACTACGGCAAAAGATCCAGCATGATCTAGATATGGATGCATGACAAGTTAAAGATGCATCAGAATAAACTAGTTGACATGATAAACAGGTTTAAATGGACCCATATGCAATTTGAGTTGCATATGAAAAGCCCATGAATTTTGGTTAGATTATTTGTTTTCCAACTAATCAACAGGTGAAGGTGGATTAGTATGATGCATGGATGAGGAAAACAACAAGATAACAACAATAGAACCCATTGGAAATAAGGTTTACCAATTTTAGAAATTTATTTATTAAGTTTTGGAATTTTTGGTTACTTAAAGGTGTCACACAAGCATTTGGTTGTTTTCATCAAGTTAAATTGTTCCAAACAGATAACAAAGTTCATATTTGATTAGAACACAAAATTTTAGGTGGATTACATGTTTCAAATATTGGAAAAGGAATTACAATGATTTAATTATGAATTAATCAAGATTAAACAAGTTTTAATTGAATTTAATTCAAGTTTGAATATTAGTTTGATTTTATTTGTTCAAAACATAAATTTAAATTCATATTTGAAAAGGTTATGTTTTTCTGGTTTGAAAACATATTTTATTTGTTGGAAAACAATTTCAAGTGATTTAGTTAAGCATATTCCCAATTTAAATGCATTAATTAATAAATGAAACAATTATCCAATTTAAATGTGGCAAACCAGAAAACAAAGTTGATATTCAAGTGTGGCATGTGATTTTGGATGAAATTCATGTTTTGGGTATTTAATTTGGAGCAAACATTTGAAAGTTATTAATTATTCCATTTAATTGGTCATGTTTAAGGGTTATTAAATAACATTAATTTTAATTGCCCAAATTGCAAAACAAAGTTGATAAACAGAAAGTACATTGAATTTGGACTGAAAAACATATTTTATTCGTTTTATTTGAATTAATTATGAATTAATTATGGAATTAACCAAATTTGAGATGAATTGTTTAAATTTGAAATTTGGATGTATTTGAAATAATCAAAACAGAAAATAAAAAGCATATTTGAAAAGTTCATGAAATTTTGTTTGGGATACATATAAAATTTGTGTCATTTGGGTTTGTGGTTTGAAAGTTGTGAGCATTTGAAGTTTTTGGTTTTATTTGCAAAAGACAGGGACTTGACTGTGATGAAAACAGAGAAAGGGAGGGCTTAGGTGCAAAAGGTAGAAGGGCAGGGGCCTCGGTGCAAAGATCCGGATCCAGATCTGGATCTGGTCCTTTTCTCACCGGGCTGCAACCAGCCCCTGCGGCTGACGCGCGGGCCCGAGGGCCACGCAGGCGCTGACGAGGCGCGGGTGTAAGCCACGCAGCCTCCGCGGTCAATGACCAGCGGGGCCCGCCCCTGCGCGCGCGATTAAAATGAAAAAGGCCGTGCGGCCGAGGGGATTCGATCCCGCGGTCGACTGCTCCCGCGCGGGCGCTCACTGCCGCTGCGCTGAGCTGCGGTTTCTGAAAGTTACCGTGACTGACAGAAGAAAAGGTAGACCGACGCCCGTTAACTGAATTTTTGAACAGAAACGAGATGCAGGTTCAGGCACGCACGCACAGACTGAGATACAGAGAGGGGGATCGATCGACGGCGGTTCTCCGGTGGTGCACGACGGGGTGGGTGCTGGCGATGTGTGCGTGTGCTTGCACTGTGCTCGAGGGGGAACAGAGAGAGAGGGGAAAGGACAGGGGCTCACCGCGGTGGTGTCGGAGATCTGTCGAGGTGCAGCGGCGAGGGGAAGTTCCCGGCGACGGCGTGGTCACTCCGGTTGCTCCCAGCAACCGGCGAGGACGCGGGGGGGTAGCTGGAGGCACCGCGAACCCATTCCCGACGTCGGCGCATCCTCGACGTGACCGTGGCGTCGCCGCGATGAGGGGGCAGTGTGGTGCTTGGGCTCTGTTGGGGTTCAGAAACATGAGAAGAGGTTCAGAGAGAGGGAGGGAGGTGGTAGAGAGAGGAAGTGGCGGCGCGGCGGATGGGACTAGGGTGGCTAGGGTAGGGCAGAGGGTAGGGTGGTGGATTTTATGGAGAGGTGGAGCAAGTACGGCAAGCATCGGGTGGAGGAGGAGGTTGATCAGAGGGAGGAGATGGAGTCGTACAGAGATGACGCAGGTGGGGAGGAAGACGACAACAGGAAGAGGTACTGGGCCAGAAAGAGATGGGCTTGGGGGAGAAAAGGGAAAGGGGGTGGGCTGCCTCTCTCTCCATTTTTTTGCTTTTGATTTTTTTTCTTTCCAATTTTTTTGCTTGTAAGAAAAGAATAGGAAAGGGAGATAGAATGGCTTGGGGTTTTGGGGTGTTTAAATTGTTATGCAATATTTTTGTATTAATTTACAAAACAGAAAATAAAGGCAAATGCTAACATTACTTTCACAGGTTGGAAATTTTAACTTGATTAACAGTTTTTCTTAGTTGAATTTTCCAAATAGAGTTTGGGGTTTTGATTTTGATAATTAAATTTTATTAAGTTGCAAAACAATGAGTGAAAGCAAGGTTGTTTTTGACTTCCAAAATTGGGAATATTAGTTTGATTTTAAATGGTTAGTTGAATTTCAAATAAGGTTTGTTTTTGGGAATTGTGGAAATAAACAAATTTTATTTAATAAGCTCAAGAAATTTTGCAAGCATTATTTAATTTAATTTGTTTGCAAAATTTTAATTTTTAAACCCATATTGAAATATGATAAGTAGGATTGATTTGCTTTTGAATTTTTGAATTTGCCATTAGGGTTTTTAATAACAGGGAAATTTTATTATCAAGCAATTTGATTAAAACAACTTCAAACTATTGAAAAACAAATGAGTGGTTTAGTTTGCAATTTTTGAAATTGGAAATTTTGAGCAAGGTGTGAAAGTTTAAATGGTTTTGATTTTTGGTTTGTTTTGAAAACAGAATGCAATGATCATGTGATGCATGTGATGCAAGCAAAAAGAAAACAAACACTCTCTACTAAGGGTAACACCCCAGGTGTTACACATGTCCCTTAGCGCAATGGAAAGGTTTTGTGGGAGCAATGGAATCCGACTTGACGTAGCATCAGTGGCTCATCCGCAGGCCAATGGACAAGTGGAGAGGGCAAACCAAGAATTACTTCGTGGACTAAAACCACGACTGCGAGTCCCTTGCATTAGGGCTGCGGGTGCATGGGTCGAAGAACTACCTTCCGTGGTCTGGGGTATCAACACTACACCTAACAGATCTACTCAGATGACACCATTCTTCATGGTTTATGGTGCGGAAGCAGTGCTGCCGAGTGATATTATTCATGATTCACCTCGAGTATCAGCTTACGTCGAGGTAGAGAACGAGAAAACCCGGCAGGACGCCGTAGATATGTTAGAAGAGCAAAGGGAACAAGCCCTGGAAAGATCAGCCATATATCAGCAAGATCTACGGAGGTATCATAGCCGGCGCGTGAAAACCTGGGTATTCCAGGAAGGAGACTTGGTTCTGCGCCTGGTACAGTCAAACGAAGGAAAACACAAATTATCACCGCCATGGGAAGGACCGTTTATCATAAGCCGGAATCTGCATAATGGATCATATTACTTGGTAGATGCAAGGGAAGAGTCGGCTACAGTTAATGACACCGCTCATACCACTTCCTCTATGCAAGAAAGAGACAGACCATGGAACGTGGCTCAGCTACGTCCATATTACACTTAGTAAAGACTATATTGGCAAGTGGAATTGCACGATGTAACGGGCAGTAGGTTTCAGACGTACTCTTTTCCTATCCAGGGTACCCTTGGGGACTGGATGGGTTTTTAATGAGGCGGCTTGCTGACCCAACATTCTCATATCAAGAAAAGATGTGGTTATTCTCATGTTCCTTAATCTCAGTACGTTGCATATATATAGGTCTTGGGGGCTGATTGCTTGAATAGCACAGTTGCAAACTCAATGACCCGGCCTTGATGCCTATGAGTTATAAGGGCCGATTACTCGCAAACGAGTACGGCTGCAATCTTATAACCGGACAAAGGAGCCAAACTTTCTTGACTTTTCTTACTTAAGCTCGATGTGACTCGCAATAAAAGTGGCATGATTTGCTCGCTTACGATTACAATCAGCCATGAAGCCCAATGGGACTTGCCTGACCATGTTTTCGTATAGATGTAACAACATGATATCCACGCGAAAGCCGGCTTATAGTACAAGATTGTCAAAAGGGTCCTCTAAACCACAAGTTATGCAGAGTATAAGGCTAATAGCTGGAAACTCAATGTTCATCAAGCATAACTTCATTACCTATGAGAAACGGCTCTGGGTTTGGGCTTAGCAAACAACAAAACTCGTTCTCTTCGAAAAGACCACATATCCCAGACTCGGAAATTCGGGTCGTGGCGATTCGGGATTTTGGAAAGGAAAAAGTAGCTTAGTTGCTAAGGCTCAAAAAACCCAAACATCCGAGTCTTGGGGACTTGGGGGCTTGGAAGCAAGTCCGCTCGTCAACACCCACGAAACTCGGAAACCGAGTCTCGCAAAAGGAGTCATAAAGAAAGTCGGATATCAAGAACAAGTTGACTCAAAAGTGGATAAATTTAAACGATCAGAAGAAGCACAAAGTGTATCAAGAACTTAGAGTGCATTACAAACTCCGGCAAATAGTACCAAAGGTGCACAGGCGCACCATCCAAAAATAGTTGTTTTAACGGCACATCGATCAACTGACGCGTATGAAGTAGCATCAGGCATCAGGTATCACTCGGCGTTCTAGGCCGCGGCGTCCATCTTCGCCTTGCCCTTGCTATCACTTGGGGTAGCAGCAGCACCCGGATCAGTAGTACCGGCTCGCGCAGGAGGAGGAACGACTGGTGTGGAGGTAGCGGGTGCAGAATCGGCTTCAACTTTCTTTTTGGAAGCCTCCTCCCTCAACTTAGCAGCTTCCTCCTTCCATCGGGCCAGCATGTCATACGGCTCGGGAAGATCCGACTTAACCGCTTCACCAGTAGCATCATACGCAGGAATGAGGGAATCGACATCTAAGCCGTCAGCAATCACGCTGGCCGGGTAACGGACTTCCTTCTGGACGGCCTGGAAATCCTTCACGGAGAACTTGGACCCATCAAGCTTGTATTCCGGGAAACCGCCCATAAGCTTGGCTAGCTCGAGCTTAGGGAAGTAAGCCTTGGCAAGCGCAAGACCCCGGGTTACTCCAACCCGGCAGGACGAGCGTTTCCAGTGCCAAATCCACTCGGGGATAGTGGAGCAAGCGTCTAGCATTCTCTTCAGGTCGCCATGCCCTTTACCCGGCCACCGTATTTCTTGA
This sequence comes from Alopecurus myosuroides, assembly GCA_028641055.1. NCBI lineage: Eukaryota > Viridiplantae > Streptophyta > Magnoliopsida > Poales > Poaceae > Alopecurus > Alopecurus myosuroides. The sequence continues at coordinate 47,988,665 of CM054059.1, read as the reverse complement.
AGGATCCATTTGGTTCCGGCGCATAGCTGCCGGATAACGCTCTTGATAGTTTTCAGCCTGGCAATGTCACCCTCGTCCGGCATCACTTCATCCGGACCTGCAGAAATGGAAACATGACTCAGGAAACTCCGGCTATTTATCAAAAGGATAACCCGGATGAAGAAACGTACCAAGCAAAGCACGATACGTATCAGCAATTTGAACAGAAAGGCTCGTTAGATCATCTTCTGCTGTGTGAGCCCTCCTCCTATACTTCTTCATTATCGTCCTGCTCCTCCTGGCCTCAGCCTCGGCTGCCTCACGCAGAGCCACCTCCTTTTCAATGAGCTTGGTGGCCTTGGTCAGTTTCTCCTCAGATTGAGTCACGAAGGACTGCATGGATGCAAGGAAAGATTAGCCGGGTAAAGGGGCAAGTTATCAGTCGCTTATATCGTAAAGTCCAAGCAAATTGTGAATTAATTCACTCGGAACTTGGGGACTGGATAAGGACACAAGCAATATTAGTCGGGTTTACCTCGTGTTTGGCTACTAAGGCCTCCAAGATGTTTTCTTCATTAGCCCTCAAAGCGCGCAGGGTTTCGAGCATCTGGGCAAACGTCAGGTCCTCGGGTCGGACACCGGAAGAGCAGGCAGCCTGGTCGCCTGATGGGGGAGCTCTCCCCGCCCTTGGAGTCGAGACCCGGATAGTCTGAGTATCCGGGTTGGGAGAACCCATCCTCGTGTCTGGAACCTCGATCTCCTCGTCCACTGGTTCGGATGACTCAGGAGACCCGGCAGCTTGTTCTTGGTTGTTCTCAGTATCACCGCTGGTCGCGGCGTCTACGTTCGCAGTCGGCTCCTCTGTCTGACGGTTATCCGCCTCCCGGTTATCCATCTCCACATTCTCCGGGTCACTAACGGTGGCTTGAGCGCTAAAGAAAGATGAGAAGAGGCAGTTAGCAATGGTGATTGAAAATTGTCAGGTATCAAAGGATGTCATATAGCAAAAACTTACCCGGTATTTACGGCGTAATCCGGCAGGAGTTCGCCGCTGGAAGCAGACGAAGATGTCAAAGGGACCGATAGCGGAACCCGGAATTGCCCGGCACGTGGATGGTTAGGAGAAGGGTGGCGCTGGGGAGAATTGGAAGGACGAGGCGGAGGGACACTGGCACGATGGACAGGGGAGGTGGAGATGCCCGGGTTAAGGAGATCCTCACCCGGGGAACTCCGAGTTACTCTGCGCTTGGCTGGAAGAGAATCCTTCAAGTACGACGAGTTCGATAATTGATGGTTAAGTTGTCTCATGGCATCAAAGGAGTAAGGTTCAGAGGATATAGAAGAGAAAGGAACCTTGGACACTGCCCCTCTGGTCTTCCTCTTGGCTCCAACTGTTGCCTCTTGATCAGATTCGGTAGCCTCCGGGTCATCCTCGTTATTCTCACCTTCGTCCTCCAGCCCTGCGAACCGAGTGTGTGTTCGTGGAAAAAAGTTAAATAGGAGGAAAATGATGCAAGTAAAAATAATACAAGATCCGGGCAAATACCTTCATCACCGTCAGCCGGCTCATCTTCTTCTTCCGGGTCTCTGGAAGGGGGGGAGGTTTCAACTGTCCAGAAAGGATCATCGGCCTGAGACATAAAGATGAAAATAAGAACTAGGAGCAGTATCGAGTCAAGATGAGGAAATAAACTAATGAGTATCGGGTCTTACAGCTGGGGCCGGGTTTTCCCGAGTAAACGGAGGTAACCCGGCGATGTTCTTTATCACCTCCAGCTTCTCTGTCAAAAAACCCTTGATGGTTTTGTTGGTATCCCCGGCTGCAAAGCTCTTGGTGGAATATCGAAGGGCGTCTGTGGTGTGCCCCGAGTATTCGCACATCAATTTGGAGCGGATAGAATTGGGTTGGATCCGGAAGTCGACCCAAGTTTTCACTAAGTTGAGCCCAAGAAGGCCTTGGGCTGAGAGAACGGCTAACTTAGCTAGCAAAGGTATGATTGCCTCCCTGTCTGAGTCGGGGGCGAAAGCGTTGAAATTCTCGGAGGTATTGAGGAGGCCCTCCGAGTAACCCGGCAGTCTCTTCTCGCCGGGTGGAGAGGTGTCGTGGCAGTAGAAGAAGCATAGTTGCCAGTGTTTAACGTGGGAGTTCAGATTGAGGGTTGGCATTGGGGAGTTTTTGCGGCGTTGGATGGATACCCCGCCGCAAGTGAGAACTGCTCCGTCACCGCTTTCGCGGCACAGCTTGCACTGGAAAAGTTCAATAAAGAGAGTCAAACTTGGCGGAGTGCACAAGTATGACTCGGATAAGACAATGAAGTGGGTAATATTCAACATAGAGTTAGGCCCTATGTCGAATACCCGGAGGCCGTAGTGGCTCAGGACCTCGCGAAAGAAAGGGTGACCCGGAGGGCGGAATCCCCGGGTCACGTGCTCTAGGAAACAGATTACCTCGCCGTCGGTGTGTGTGGGCCGGGTCTCGTCACCCGGCGCCCTCCAGTGGATGTCCTTTTGAGGGGGAAGGACCCCCAACTCGGCCAATTCTTCCAGCTTGGCCTTGACAGTGGGTCGCCCCCAATTGGCGGATATGGATTGGGTTGTCTTCGCCTGGGCCGGCTGTTTCCCTTGCCTTTTGGGAGCCATGGGATCAACCTGCAAAACACAAGGGAAAAAGGTACAGGAAATAAGACTCGGAAGTATTGGATTATCCGAGTCTGGGGTATCAAGAAAGTATGAAAACTAAGAACTATCCGGGTATCACGCCATGGAGTGGAGATTGCGAGGTATCCGGGTATTAAGTACAACTATGGAGATTATTGGTCACTTACGTATGGAAAAGTATTTGGGGAAGACGGATGGTTGCCCATGTATCTACTGCAAGCAAAATAGCCGGAAAAGGAGGGTTTTACGGGTGTCAATGTTATGCGCGGAAAATTAAGGTGAAATGGATCTAGATTGGAAAACTTGTGAACGATTCTACGAAGAAATTGGTGATTAATAATGGTAGGAGGATGAGGTGTAATCATCAAACAGGTGGTTAAAGGAGTTAGCGAGCGTCAGATCGATCTAATCCGGTGCAATAGGAAGAACGGCTCGCAGGTTGACCTAGATCCAATCTGAGGCGAATCGAAAAATTGCGGAGCTATCTTAACAAATACTTACTGGGAGGAGCTTGAATCTGGCGTGGCGGCAGCCGATGTCGCGATATGGATGTCCCCCTGCAACCCTTGATGAGCGGGATGAAGGCGCGGTGGCAGAGTTTGGCGGCGGCGCGGAGCAGTTCAGGGATGAACGTGGTCGATGGCGGCCTTGCTACGATGGCGGCTTGAGATTCTTGTGGAATTGCGGAACGCAGGGAATAAGGAAGCAATGGGAAGGTTGGAATGAAACGTTGGGAATTAAGTTACCCTCTGGGCTCTATTTATAAGATGTGGGTGGATAAACCTATCCTAACAGGCGGGATCCGGAAATTTTGGGATAACGGTCATCTGTGCGGATTTTTCGAGATATGCTTCAAGTGTTGAACGTGATATCCGGGCAGAAATAAGAAGGAGATATTTTCCGCGATATCAGGGTTAATTATCGAGTAAAGTTAGTCGAGCTTTTGGCATTTTTTATCTGGGTTTAGACCTGGAGAGCTAAGCCGAGTACTTGGAGAAAAGCCGGGTTACTATATGGCCACCATAGAGTTAGGCCTAGCTATTTATCAAAGCACCTTAACCCGGCCTCCATACACTTGTGCGTTTGATATTTTTTCAGGGAATAGCAGGAGCTTCAAGGACGGATCCGTGAAGCCCAAGCTATTCTGGGGACTACTGATGGAGGGATAATAACCCGGTAGGCAAACTCCAAGGTGTAACCCGGCCCAAAGGACGCTCCGCAAGATCCGGATAAGGATAAAGAAACTTCTGGAAGGCCGAAATTTGTAGGCCTCGTAACCCGGTTTGTGGGTTACGGTGAAGGAAAGTTAGGGTTTGTATGCGGTGTCCGGGTAGGATTCAGGGTGCGCTTTGGAGGGTAAGCCAGGGGGTACGGGTGCTTTATAAACCGACCCCTAGGTTTAGCTGGGAGAGATCTAAGAACCCTAGCAATATCGTTTGGTATCGAGTATTTAGTGTAACACGAGGGTTGAGTTAATATCTGGAGGTCGGAGACTCGGCGACTTGATTGCCGGCTACCAGATCGAGTTCCATCATGTTTTCCTCTGAGCTAAACCCTCTCCCAAACGCCTGTGTCGTCTTGCCCCAAGATCCGTTACCCCCGGTAACGTCTGCCGTGATTATCCCACGACAATTGACGTACTTCAAAACATACACACATGGTACGTCAGCGGCATTGGAACAAGTGATATCACAACAGATCTCTACGACACAAAAGATTGAAATAAGCTGCAAATAGCTCTCACTAGAGCAGAGATAGCAAATACAATCATTCAGAGGACACATGTCCCAACATATCATCATTACATCACAACGGAAGCATTCAACATGTCTGAGTACAGACAAGATCCAAATAGGCCTAAGAGGCCGGAAACGAAAAGACGGAGCCCATCCACGAAGTCTCGGATCCTGCCCGGGTCCGCTATCTACTCGTCAGCAGTCTCGTCATACTCCACGTAGTAGCCACCATGTAGATCCTCGGAAACATAGTCTGCGGAAACCACAGCCCCAAAGGGGTCAGTACATAAACGTACTGGCAAGCAAGACTCACAATTCACCAAAATGTAACCCGTCAACACCAAGCACAGATGCTTTGGGTTCAACGGAAGGAAGGGGTTATAAAGATGCTAGAACTGGCTGCACTTACCAACTACAGAACATACTACGACTTCCGACTAACAGAAAGGAGATAAGATAGCGTATCGTAACCAACTATAGCTAACTCCAATCAAACCCATCCTGGATCTCGCCCCTTATCCAAAGAAGCAATCCGAGGATAACTCACACAGTTGGATTAGTGAGGGTTCAGATTGTGTGTCATTAAGCCTATTACTAGTCAGATTGTTAATCATTAGGTTTAAGTTGTCCTGAGTACTTGTTAGCCAGTACTTTCACCAAGTAGTCCATAACCGCGGAAAACACGGCTTCTCGAGAAGATTTACCCTGCAGGGGTGAACCAATTTGGCCGAACACGTAAGAATAACCCGCCAGATGGGAAGGCCTTTCCCACCAAGCGGGGCACTCAACACAACTCAACTCTTCTCCGCATCAAGTCCAAAGAACCCCGTGCAGTGAGCGCACGGCTAATCAAGCCCCACGAAGAAAAGGGGACCCTCATGGCACTCTAAGAACGTGTCTCCCTAAATGCTGACTACAAAAGTTTCCACCCTGGCCTAGGCTCGCAAAAACATGCATGCGGCAAATGGAACACCCGAACTAAATGAGGCGATTTGGATGAGATGCGAATTGAATCAAATTGAGGGGGGCGCCCATACACGCTTCCCACATGCGGTTAGTGCGCTCATCATGGATCAGTAGACAAGACCCTTTTCCTAATTAGGGTCGACACTAGCAGGCCTCAAAACCACGCAGGGCCTCCTGCCGGTGCCTTATCATCAAATTATTATTTAACAATAACATTAGCATGATTCATTGTTTAACCTCGAGCCCCAGAACATAAAAGTAATATAGTAACAGAAAGTAACGGGTAACAGACTCGAGCAAAACAACCCTAAGCATGCTAGTAAGACACGGGCTCAAACAACGGGGTTATAGGAGTGGAGGTGAGGCAATATCAGGGTTAAAGGATAACATGTGATAGGATCGAACAGAAGCAACGATTCATAGAGCTAGCAGAATAAACAACGGAAAGTATCGGTATCCAATGTTGAAAGGAACACAATGGTTCATGTGAGTGAATACTTGCCTGCAAACCCAGTAGCCTGGTACTGAGCTAGATCCTTAGAAGGGGTGTCGTAAGTATCGTCGGTCTCAACGTCGTCGTTTATCCGAGAAGAAGCAAACAAACAACGCAGAGAGATAAACAATCAATAACATGGCATAGTGCACAAACATGGGATGATGCATGACCATTTAATTGATGCATCAAAATAAACTAGTTGACAAGATAGTAACATGATTAAATGGACCCATATGCAATTGGATTGCATATGGAAAGCCCATGAATTATGGTTGAAATAATTGTTTTACAACTAACCAACAGGTGTAAGTGGATTAGCATAATGCATGAATGAGGAAAACAGCAAAATAACAACAATAGAATCAATTGGGAATAAGGTTTACCAAGTTTGAAAATTTGTTTATTAAGTTATGGAATTTTGGGTCCTTAAAGGTGTCACTCAAGCATTTGTTGTTTTCACCACTTTAATTGTTCAAAATAGATAACAAAGTTCATATTTGATAAGAACACACAATTTTAGGTGGATTACATGTTTCACTTGTTGAAAAAGGATTTAAAATAAATTACTTATGAATGAAACAAGTTAAAACAAGATTCAAATGAATTTAATTCAAGTTTGAATTTAATTGAATTTTTATTTGTTCAGAACATTAAACCAAATTCATATTTGGAAAGATTATACTTTTATGGTTTGAAAACATATTTTATATGTCCCGAAAGAATTTAATTTGATCAAGTTAGGAATTTAGCAATTTTAAATGAATTAAATAAGGTTTAAATTATTTAACCAATTTTAATTATTCAAAACATGAAACAAAATTTATATTTGGAAAGGTGGTTTAATTTTGCATGGAAAACATATTTCATTTGTTGAAATTGGATTTAAAATGAGCAAGTTATTATTTTGGCAATTTTAAATGCAATAAACAAGAAACAGTTGTTTTCAGCAATTTAAAATATTCAAAACAGCAAACAAAGTTGATATTTGGAAAGTACATGAAAAGTTGATTGGAAAACATGTTTAGTTTGTTGAATTTGGAATTTTTCTGCCCAAGTTATGAATTTTGCAAGTTTAAGTGAATTTAACAAGTTTTCAAATATTGCACCAATTTAAAATATTCAAAACAGTAAACAAATTTTATATTTGGATAGAGCATTTAATTTGGTACAGAAAACATATTTAAAAAGTTGGATTTGGAGTTAAAATGATTTAGTTATGCATTTTACCAGATTAGGGTGCAATCTGCCATTTTTATTACCTCTGGGGACTTAGGAAAAAATTTACAGGGACTAGAAAAAGAGTAGCAAGGACCTATTGTTGATTTCTGTGAAGTGCTGTGTCAAAAAAAATGGGAAAAAAAGATTTGGTTTTGGTGCGCAGGGGGGGATCGAACCCCTGCCCTCTGCCTGCGCGCTGGGGTGCTAACCAATGCGGTATTGTTCTGTTTCGTGTTAGGAAGGGCAGCGCGGGGAGGATAAGGTGGAGCAGCGGCTGGTTAACTGAAATTTCAGCTGCAGGCGACTGTAACCCGACAGAGGGGAAGCGTACAATGGCGGAGCTCGGCTCGCCGGCCTGCTGCTGCTCGCGGCCGTGCGGTGGGGCGCTGCGGGTGGTCGTGGGGTGTGCGGCCAAGGGAGAGAGGAGGGGAGCGAGAGGGAAGGAGGCGGTCGAGGGCTCACCGAGGGGGAGGTAGCGGGCGGAGAGGAGGGGCCGGTGCAGGTGGCCGGCGGCGACATGGAGGGGATGGCGCCGGCGCCTCGGGGCCTCCCGGTGCCCACCGAGTGATGGAGGAGGGAGAGGGCACCGGGGAGGTTCCATTCCCGCGTCCAACTCGGCCGGAGGGTGGCCTCCCGGCGGCGATCGCCGGAGGGAAGGTGGAGACTTTCGGTGGGGAGCTTCAGGTTCAGTTACAGAGAACAGGGGAGGTTGCAGGGAGAGAGAGCAGAGGGAAGATGGAGGCAGGGGATAAAGAGGAGGAGGGAGCTAGGGTTAGGGAAGGGTTAGGGTTCGAGGTCCTGGAGTTTATAGGGAGGGGGGCGAGCTTATGGCCGTCTGCTTCTCCTCTATGTCGACGTGGGTGCACGGATTTCGAGCCGTACAGGAGGTAGGAGAAGACCTGAAGAGGTACCCGGCTGAGGGAGGTAAGTTGGGCTGGGCTCCCCCCCCCCCTTCTGTAAGCGTTTTTCTCTTTATTAATTGTTTTGTTTCTTTTTTTTTGCAGAAATAGGATTAGGAAGAAAAAGATGAGTTTGGAGTTAGTAAAAATCTTAGAAAAATTTGTGTCAACTCCTTAATGGAATAGTAACCAAATGCAAGTTTTGAATTTCAAAAATAATCAAATTATGGTGCTGTTTGAACTTGGAGTGAAATTGATTGAATTTTGTGATTAATTGATTATTGAAAACAATATTTTAAATAGGGTGAACCCTATTGTTTAAATAGAACAAATGATTAGGGTTATTTTGTTGATTTTCATAAGTTGAAATTGGGTACTGTTTGGTGATTTGATTTGAATTTGAAATACCATTTGAATTAAGTTTGGATTAATTAAATTATTAAAAGACATAATTTTAATGGTTTGAACCTTATGGTTTAATGGAAACAAAAAGGATTAGAACTTGGTTTGTAATTCTCATAAATTCAACATGGTTGCTGTTTGGAAGAAATTATAATTGAATTTGAAAAGGGTTTGATATTAAATGAATTTTTGATAGAAACAAAACAACAGTTTTTGAAATCACAACTTTTATGGAAACAATTGATTGTTTTGATTTGAAATATCATTTTGGAAAATTGAAACATCACAAGTATGAAACAAAAGGTTTGAATTTTGGTTTGAAATTCAAATAGAAAACAAAGGAAAACAAAGGAAAACATTTGGAAAACAAATGGAAAACAAGCAAAACAAATGCAATGAACATGATGTCATGATGCAATACATAAAATAACAGAGAGCAAACATTATAATGGCTATTTTTCATACTTGGGATGTTACAGCAAGCAAGTATAATAAGGTAGGATAACAGTAGATATGCTATGGAAAACAATACTAAATCATTTATTTAATTCATCAAACCAATATGAAGAATAACATAATTTTAACCTATTTTTACTAGGGAAAACACCCTAAGAGAATAAAACTATAACCACCATGGCTTTTCACACACATTTTCCTAACATGATAATGACACACTCAAAACACAAATAAAACATGTATTAATATCCTACACATGCTAGGAATCAATTTTATAACAAAATAATATAACACACAATTTAAATAAGGGCATAACAATAAAATGCAGGAAAGAGCTAAACACTAAATATTGCACCATTCCTATTCTGTAACTCCTAACATCATGAAAATCTAGTATGAGGTGCTCCTAGTCACTAGCAAACCAACACAATTAGATTCACATCAAAATTCATCACCAATAAAATTAAACAATTCACAGAAGTGCTCTCTGGCTTAAAAACTAACATGCATTCCATTTTCACACAACAACTCAAGTCAACACAAGGCCAATTGCACAAGATAGATATTATGAAGGGCTACTCAGAACAGTTGAGTTTGCATGATTTGGATACTTAAAACTCAAGTTATGAATTAAATGGTGAAACAGAGTACCTCTAACATTTATTTTATTTCTCCTAAACTGTAACACAAAAACTAGATCTGCAAGTTGGATGTGGTTAGAAAAATGTAGATCTAGATCTGTGATTTTTAGTTTGGCATGATTCAGTTGTTAACATTTTTAGTTTGAATTAAAGTAAAGCAGTAGATTTGGATCTGCAGAAAAACAGAAAACAAAACAACCTGCACAAGGAAATACAGGCCGGATCTGCGAGCTGGGCCGGCCTGTTAGGCGCTCTTCCGCGCGGGAAGAGATTCAAACGCGAGGCGGGCCGCGGCTGGGCCAAGCCCAACAGCCAAGATTGAGGCGAATCGGTACCGCGCCGTCGGATCCCAGATGGAGGGCGCGGATGAGGCCACGCGGGCACAGGCCGACGATGACCAAGCGAAACGGCGGTGTCCGCTCCGGCAGCCGCTGAGGAACGGCCAGCTCGCCGCCGGGCTCTCCCGTGGTCTCCTGGTAACGCAGGAAGTACAAGGGGGTTCAGGGAGACAAGGCGGAGCCTATGCACCCGCTGGTGCTTGAAAAAGGAGGCCGGAACGGGGTGGTCGCCGGGGATCCGCGGCGGCGGGACAAGGTCGCAGTCGACGGCGTCCCTGCAGCCAATGGAGGTAGAAATAAAAGGGGGCATGAGCTTTCTGAGCATTCAAGGAAGGTAGGGAGACCAAGGAGAGTGTCGTGAACCACCCCTGTCCGTGGCTCGACGTGTTGCTCGCCGGCGGGCCGTGGTGTTCGATTCCGGTGATGAAGGAGGAATCAGAGGGGGATTTTGGGGTTGGGCTCGATTGAGGTGGAGTTAGAGTAGTGCGACCCGTTGGACAGCGAGGGGATGGCTAGGGGATGTCTAGCCGTAGAGCTCGGCGCTCGGCTCCCATGGCGGCCACGGTGGTCGAGGGCGGGTTGATCAACGAGGGGTTCTTCGGGAGATTTGAGGCTAGGAAGATGGGGTATGGTGGTAGTGTTCTCAAGGCGAGATATGGAGGCAAGAGGCTCACGGGAGCATTGGCAATCGACGGATTTGGCTCTGCACCCGTAGGTGTTCGACAGGAGCTAGAGGTCGAAGGAGATCGAGCTTGGGGAGAGGAGGGGCACGGGCGTGATCTAGGAATGGCCTTGGAGCTATTAGACAAGGCCTCAAAGATCGGCATGCCGCCCACGCGTTGGAACGCGAGGGACGTGTCGAGGATGCCCTGGGCGCCACGGCCAGCTCATGGCTAAGGAAGAAGGGACAAGGAGAGGAGGGTGGGTTTCTTCCAGAGTTGTTCACGGGGTGAGAGGGGTGTGCTGGCGCAAGGGCTGCCCCTGGTTTGGTCTGTGGTGGTGGATAGAGAAGAAGGGAGGGTGAGCACCATCCTTGGCCACTAGTGGTTGGATGAGCTAGGGAGAGAGAGAGAAATGGTGGATCAGCTAGACCATGTCTAGGAGGTGAGAATGGATATTTTTCATCTCTCAGAACAGGAGAGGGGTAGAGAGAGTGAAATCATTGATCCAGACATGGATGAACTCATCAATGTCCAAAAAGACCAGGAGTTGTTTTTGATAGTTTTCACCAAAATTTTGAATAGAACAGATATGGAATATCATGTCCATTGGATAGACTATGAAAAATGGAGTCTAGGTATGGTAGCCTCAAGAGTTTTTGAAAATATTTCTTTCACAAAATTTTGGAAATTCAAAAATGGCAGAAACTGTTTTTAAATGTTTTCTCCAAAATTTTCAAAAACAACTTGCACATGTTTTTGTATAAGTAAGTCCCACATGACCATAGGCAGGTTGGGTAATTTTTCCAAGATTTTAGGAAATACTTTTCTTCACAAAAAAATTTAAAATCGATTTCTGGCCTTTTGGAAAATGGAAAATAATAAATAGTAAAATGCTTTTAAAACAAATATTTTTGAGTTGGGATGATATAGTACATGATATAGGTCTCAAAAGTTATTTTTAATGAACAACTCTTTTGGAAATATTTGAGACACCAAGTGGAAAAAGGGTGAAAACAGGAGTTCATTTAATAGAATAAAAACCATGAGAGAAGAATAATTAAATGGCCACTGGAAAATAAATGGACCACATGGAGGTGATGTATAGGTAATGGGTATGACAAGGGAAGGTTCATTGGGCCTGAAAACAATAAGGAGTGATTTGGAGTAACATAGACAAAGTGCTTCATGATAAAGGCGATATGGTCATTATTTTGGGAATGCCTTCAATAGGACTTTGATAGATGATACAAAAGGGTTTAAACATCCAAGTTAACAACTTGGATAGATAGCATAGATGTTAAACATGATATAGATGAGGGAACATTGATGAATAGAACAACATTTGACATAAAGGCATGTCTCCAAGGTTGGAAGTTTTTAAGAAAACAGAAGATGATATGGACATGTGATGGAATATGATATACATGCTTGATCTTGTTATTACTAAGTTTTATTATCTTTAAAACAGCACACACTTATCAACAAACATAAATAAATACCTCAAGCAAACACAGGACAAGATCACACAACAAGCAGATAAAAATAACAAGACACAAGATCACTCAAACGACTAAGTTCTTCAAATTAGTTTTCCAGGTGTTTCTCTCAAGTGTTCAATAGAGGTAGTGATCAAGGCATACCATGACAAGAGGGTTTTATAAAGAGGTTCAGCTCAAAAGTTGTTATTTCCAAAAGAATATAATTGAGGTAGAACACAGGGGTAACATAGCCCCCTCTTATAGTTTTTGCAAAAGAAGGAAGTGAGAGGGAGTTTTTGAAATACTTGCAAAACATCTTGGTTGAAAACAGGTTGGAGATGATTAGCTCAAAAATACTATTCATATAGTTTTGGAAATTACCTTTTATTTTCTCAGAACATGGACTTTGGGTTTCTTCTAAAATCAAACCACTTTCAAAAAGGTTTTTTCCAAAACAGTGTGATAGATGAAGATGATAAGCTTTCTTGTCATGACTTGATCACCAGGGTTGTGTTTTAAGAAAGTTATGATCATTGTTTTTAATGTTAGTTGTTAACAAACTCAAACACAAACACATTAAACAACCAAATAGAAATGAAAACACAAGCATAAGTCAAACAGATTAAAAAGTTTTTGTTGGCCCTGATTTTTGGGTTATTGAAAACAAGTTTTTCCTGTCTTCCAAAAATTGGGCTGTTACAGCTCTTCCCCCCTTAAAATGAATCTCGTCCCCGAGATTCGTAAGTGGGTACTTTAGAGTGTAACTAAAAACAAGTCGCGGGCATCTTCAATTTTTGTAAATGAAGATACTTTGACGAGGTGGTCTTCTGAGAACTCGAGGTGTTGATGTTGTCAGAATGTTGCTTAACGCGGAGATGGATATGTTCACTTGACACTTCATGTCCTTGTTGCTGATGTTGGTGGAACGACACAAGCTAATGAAGGGTCTTGATTTTTTCTGCTTCGTAGACCTCCTGTCGTTGTCTGGACCTGATCTTCTTTAGGAGTTTCACATGTAGTTACCCATGACAACGATCGAGTCTCACAGGGCGTCAGGTCCATAGACTTGACTCTCTCCGATTATTGCTAGGAAAGGCGTTAGAAAAACTCCTATATTCTTATTTGCTTCTTGAGTGGTCGACCGCGTTGAAGTGCGGATGCTTCCCCCCTTTGATTGATCTTCGTAGGTTGTCGGGAATTATCTTCGTCTTCGTCTCATTTTTGCTTGGTGGCGACGGCAGGTCGTGGAAGAATTTGTTGGGTCTTGATCTTCATGGAGCTTTGTAGGCGTCTTCACAGGTGATTTAGGATCACATAGTTAGATTTCCCTCGGGAAAACTAGCTAGTGCCTTTTGCAAAACTTTGGTTGGATGTCAGTCTAAAAATTAGATAGTTATGTTAGTATTGTTAGACTAGTAAAAGTTTTTGTTGGTGTTGCGAGACACATCTCACATCTTCTCGGGCTTGAATCTGAATTTGTCGTTCTTCATGACAGCTCTTGATGTAGTTGCACAAAATGGCGCGTGAAGTCCGTCGTCCATCTTGAAGAAGATTTAGGAGATCTTGGGCTCTCGGGTTGAAGTAGAGAGCGTTCCACAATCTTGCAGTTCTCATGAGGGAATGGGAGATAAAACTTTTTAAAAGGGCTTTTGCTAAGTCATACTTTTGAAGAGATACCAAAAAGGATAGCTAGGGCCGACATGGCAAAAAGATTTTTCGCAATCAAGCAGGAACAAAGCAAGAGGTAGATGTGTGGTGACTTTGTTTTTTTTGCCGAAAAGGCGTGCTTGTGAGACACTCAAGCAAACAAAATCAAAAGCACACCAACAAGGGAGCAAGTAAAAACACCACGCAAAAGTAAACCACACCAACAACGCACAATCGAAGAACAAACAAGGTACCTCTAGTACCAGCAAGCGTCTATTACCGCTGAAGAACGGGTAGCTCAAGTAAAACAACTGAGCGAAACCTATCGATTCCTATGGGGCTGGGTCGACAAAAGGGTGGTTGAAGTCTTCTCTTTATCTCATATTGATGTTGAGGTCTTTGGAAGGAAGCTTCTTTTTCTTCGGGTTGCTAACTACTAAAGTCTTCTTGGGACATCGTCAAGTATGTAACTATTAATAGAGAAATAATAGAAGAAAACTTTTTGATATACTTTTAAATGAAAACCAAAATTTTATAAACTCATGTTTATTTATTTACAAAACATTTTGAGCCATGAAGACAAAGGACAAAAAGTATGTTTACTATTTCCTCTGTTTCTCTCAAAAAAAATTGTTTTATAAACAAGGCAATAGTTTTTTCGAAAATATAAGAAAAATGGAAACCATGCTTAGGGTTTATGAGATAAAAACATTTTAGGCAGTAATATAGTTTTTACCAAAATAGTTTTGTTTTCCTATCTGACGTCCATGCTAAACTAAGGTCTCCTAAAGTCAGGATGGCTCTGATACCAACTTTGTGGGGACCCCAGACTAGCAGTCCGAGACCTCCAGTATGCATACATTCACGATCCCATGATCAGCTAGTCGTGAACAACATACTCGAGTTGGCCTTTCAGATTACAACATCCACTACACGAATACACGGCTTACACAACTGGTCACTTGACTCAGTTGAAAACAACTGCCACGCAGGGCAGGAACACACACCAAAAACAGCGGAAGACTGCAAAACACACTCGTGGTAAACCCAAGTCACGCCTTGACTACCTACAGGCTACTGACTCGGAGACGTTCGTAGTTTGCATAGCCGTCAGCGACACCATCTTCTTCAGGTTCTCCGGGTTTCTGCTCGAAATCTGACTAAGACAATAGCCAGGGACGAAACCATTCATGAGTACGTTTGAATGTACTCCTGCAAGTCACCCTAAATGAAAGCTAAACATGCAAGTATGCATATATAAAGGTGGTAGGAAGGCTTTAATTAGGGCTCAACTAGCCATGATGAATTTAAGACCCATCATAGTTGCACAAGTTTTATTTTTCTTTGTTGAAGAAGAAACTTCAAAAGATATTTCATTTCTCTTGTAGATATAGCATGTCCACAAGGTTTTGATAAAGCCTTCTAAATAAAGAAAACATTTCTCTTTGCAAAACTTCTTGGAAAAAAAAACACATCTTTAAGATCCTCATTTATCCGGTACCTCAAAGGTACAATCATTCCCTTTCCACGTACCTCCCAGGTACAAGTTCCAAAACACTTTTCCAGCTTTTCGAAAACATTTACACAATGCTAGCTACATGGCCATTCAACTGTCCATATCCGAGGACGCGGCTATTCTGAATAGTTTTACTCTGCAGAGGTGTACACAATCCACAAGATCCAGTACATCCGCCGTGAACAACCACGGACTGTCCGAGACAGTATGCAAACACCGGATAACTGGTCCTAACCATCCACTATGTCAGTGCTAGTAAATGACTACCTCTTCAACTGGGTTTGTTCTCCCCGGCACCGAGTGAGTCAGCCGTATCGATCCGGTTTCCCCTGACAACACACCGCCATGGCAGGAGACCCAATTGCTGCAACCGGTAGTGAACTTAATCCCACACTGTGAATGTCCCATTCTCCCTCCTGGCGACAATTCGGTTCGGGGGACTCTAACCCCTATAGCACTTTGAGGTAGACACGGACTAACACCGACAAGAAATTAGCTAGACCTCGTACCCATATTGAGGTAATGTGGCAGTACGGCTTGGTTGTCCGGCGAAGACTAGGTTATGTGTCATTTTTGGAAAACAAGTCGAAAACATTTCCTTCTTCACAAACCTCCCTCGGACAAGGTCCCACCTTTCCTCGGGGTTTTTCCAATCTTTTGCTTTCCAAAAACAACAAGTTAAAATGTCCACTAGGCGACTCAAATTGATTAAGTGATGATATTAAAATATCTAAAGGGCTTGGTAACACCAAGATTATATAGTGGATATAGCATATTAGATACATAAAATAAATAGTGGTATAGTCCACTTAAAAGAATAGTTTTTTAATCAAACTTTTGTAAAACTTCAGAAGTAAAACATGCATTATAGATAATGATAAGTAAAACAACAGCAAGCATTTAGAATGGCTTGCCTTGGCTCTGGTCTTGGTCTTGCTCTTGAAATAAACAAGAGTTGCAAATAAAAACCTCTCCGGGAAATAATACCGTCTTCGTTATGTAACGCCGTAAACACTAAAAGGAAAACACCCAATCAGAACCAAACAAAGGCAAGCACTTGATAAAATGTAAACATACAGCAAGCATTTCATCAAACAAGTACACTCACAAACAAAATTACTAGGGTGCACACCAACAAGCAAAACATGCATAGACAACACACATGAATAATACTAGAATAGGTGCTATGGATCCTCAACCAAAATGGCATGAGTTCAGTGGGTGTGACACTCTCATATAATGCTCAAATAAGGTTAAATGACTCTCTGGTCATTCATGAGGATGAGCAAAATAACAACAAAACAACCTAGGAACACATATACATGCATAGGAAAATATTATCAAGCAATACTACAAGCCCATAGTAACTAATGCTTTTCTAATAATGGATAATTAATAAAACCAGTACCTAAGCAACCTAATAACAGAGACAAATCAATAACAAACATACCATGGCATCACTCAATGCATGAGAATAACCATGGAGCAAAACAACTATTAAAACTAGACAAGAAAAAGGGCTATTTAGACAAGCAGACATGCATAACCATAAGAGATTATTAAACATGATTTATTCTAACATGATGGATCTGTAAGATGACATCCACATAACAGATAAAACAACACCTAGACATGCTAGTAATATCAAAATAACAACCTAAACAAATTATCAAAAACTAAGCATGCAAATAACTACTATGGCAAAAATCACCTAAAACTAGCATGGCATGCCAAAATTATCTAGAGCTCACTCAAGCATGCAAGCAAGTAGAATAAGGTAGAATAACAGTAGATATGCTATGGAAAACAATACTAAATCATTTATTTAATTCATCAAACCAATATGAAGAATAACATAATTTTAACCTATTTTTACTAGGGAAAACACCCTAAGAGAATAAAACTATAACCACCATGGCTTTTCACACACATTTTCCTAACATGATAATGACACACTCAAAACACAAATAAAACATGTATTGATATCCTACACATGTTAGGAATCAATTTTATAACAAAATAATATAACACACAATTTAAATAAGGGCATAACAATAAAATGCAGGAAAGACCTAAACACTAAATATTGCACCATTCCTATTCTGTAACTCCTAACATCATGAAAATATAGTATGAGGTGCTCCTAGTCACTATCAAACCAACACAATTGGATTCACATCAAAATTCATCACCAATAAAATTTAACAATTCACAGAAGTGCTCTCTGGCCTAAAAACTAACATGCATGCCATTTTTACACAACAACTCAAGTCAACACAAGGCCAATTGCACAAGATAGATATTATGAAGGGCTACTCAGAACAGTTAAGTTTGCATGATTTGGATACTTAAAACTCAAGTTATGAATTAAATCGTGAAACAGAGTACCTCTGACATTTATTTTATTTCTCCTAAACTGTAACACAAAAACTAGATCTGCAAGTTGGATGTGGTTAGAAAAATGTAGATCTACATCTGTGATTTTTAATTTGGCATGATTAAGTTGTTAACATTTTTATTTTGAATTAAAGTAAAGCAGTAGATCTGGATCTGCAGAAAAACAGAAAACAAAACAACCTGCACAAGGAAATACAGGCCGGATCTGCGAGCTGGGCCGGCCTGTTAGGCGCTCTGCCGCGCGGGAAGAGATTCAAACGCGAGGCGGGCCGCGGCTGGGCCAAGCCCAACAGCCAAGATTGAGGCGAATCGGTACCGCGCCGTCGGATCCCAGATGGAGGGCGCGGATGAGGCCACGCGGGCACAGGCCGACGGTGACCAAGCGACACGGCGGTGTCCGCTCCGGCCGCCGCTGAGGAACGGCCAGCTCGCCGTCGGGCTCTCCCGTGGTCTCCTGGTAACGCAGGAAGTACCAGGGGGTTCAGGGAGACAAGGCGGAGCCTATGCACCCGCTGGTGCTTGAAAATGGAGGCCGGAACGGGGTGGTCGCCGGGGATCCGCGGCGGCGGGACAAGGTCGCAGTCGACGGCGTCCCTGCAGCCAATGGAGGTAGAAATAAAAGGGGGCATGAGCTTTCTGAGCATTCAAGGAAGGTAGGGAGACCAAGGAGAGTGTCATGAACCACCCCTGTCCGTGGCTCGACGTGTTGCTCGCCGGCGGGCCGTGGTGCTCGATTCCGGTGATGAAGGAGGAATCAGAGGGGGATTTTGGGGTTGGGCTCGATTGAGGTGGAGTTAGAGTAGTGCGACCCGTTGGACAGCGAGGGGATGGCTAGGGGATGTCTAGCCGCAGAGCTCGGCGCTCGGCTCCCATGGCGGCCACGGTGGTCGAGGGCGGGTTGATCAACAAGGGGTTCTTCGGGAGATTTGAGGCTAGGAAGATGGGGTATGGTGGTAGTGTTCTCAAGGCGAGATATGGAAGCAAGAGGCTCACGGGAGCATTGGCAATCGACGGATTTGGCTCTGCACCCGTAGGTGTTCGACAGGAGCTAGAGGTCGAAGGAGAGCGAGCTGGGGGAGAGGAGGGGCACGAGCGTGATCTAGGAACGGCCTTGGAGCTATTATACAAGGCCTCAAAGATCGGCATGCCGCCCACGCGTTGGAACGCGAGGGACGTGTCGAGGATGCCCTGGGCGCCACGGCCAACTCATGGCTAAGGAAGAAGGGACAAGGAGAGGGGGTGGGTTTCTTCCAGAGTTGTTCACGGGGTGAGAGGGGTGTACTGGCGCAAGGGCTGCCCCTGGTTTGGTCTGTGTTGGTGGATAGAAAAGAAGGGAGGGTGAGCACCATCCTTGGCCACTAGTGGTTGGATGAGCTAGGGAGAGAGAGAAAAATGGTGGATCAGCTAGACCATGTCTAGGAGGTGAGAATGGATATTTTTCATCTCTCAGAACAGGAGAGGGGTAGAGAGAGTGAAATCATTGATCAAGACATGGATGAACTCATCAATGTCCACAAAGACCAGGAGTTGTTTTTGATAGTTTTCACCAAAATTTTGAATAGAACAGATATGGAATATCATGTCCATTGGATAGAGTATGAAAAATGGAGTCTAGGGATGGTAGCCTCAAGAGTTTTTGAAAATATTTCTTTCACAAAATTTTGGAAATTCAAAAATGGCAGAAACTGTTTTTAAATGTTTTCTCCAAAATTTTCAAAAACAACTTGCACATGTTTTTGTATAAGTAAGTCCCACATGACCATAGGCAGGTTGGGTAATTTTTCCAAGATTTTAGGAAATACTTTTCTTCACAAAATATTTTAAAATCCATTTCTGGCCTTTTGGAAAATGGAAAATAATAAATAGTAAAATGCTTTTAAAACAAATATTTTTGAGTTGGGATGATATAGTACATGATATAGGTCTCAAAAGTGATTTTTAATGAACAACTCTTTTGGAAATATTTGAGACACCAAGTGGAAAAAGGGTGAAAACATGAGTTCACTTAATAGAATAAAAACCATGAGAGAAGAATAATTAAATGGCCATTGGAAAATAAATGGACCACATGGAGGTGATGTATAGGTAATGGGTATGACAAGGGAAGGTTCATGGGGCCTGAAAACAATAAGGAGTGATTTGGAGTAACATAGACAAAGTGCTTCATGATAAAGGTGATATGGTCATTATTTTGGGAATGCCTTCAATAGGACTTTGATAGATGATACAAAAGGGTTTCAACATCCAAGATAACAACTTGGATAGATAGCATAGATGTTAAACATGATATAGATGAGGGAACATTGATGAATAGAACAACATTTGACATAAAGGCATGTCTCCAAGGTTGGAAGTTTTTAAGAAAACAGAAGATGATATGGACATGTGATGGAATATGATATATATGCTTGATCTTGTTATTACTAAGTTTTATTATCTTTAAAACAGCACACACTTATCAACAAACATAAATAAATACCTCAAGCAAACACAGGACAAGATCACACAACAAGCAGATAAAAATAACAAGACACAAGATCACTCAAACGACTAAGTTCTTCAAATTAGTTTTCCAGGTGTTTCTCTCAAGTGTTCAATAGAGGTAGTGATCAAGGCATACCATGACAAGAGGGTTTTATAAAGAGGTTCAGCTCAAAAGTTGTTATTTCCAAAAGAATATAATTGAGGTAGAACACAGGTGTAACATAGTCCCCTCTTTTAGTTTTTGCAAAAGAAGGAAGTGAGAGGGAGTTTTTGAAATACTTGCAAAACATCTTGGTTGAAAACAGGTTGGAGATGATTAGCTCAAAAATACTATTCATATAGTTTTGGAAATTATCTTTTATTTTCTCAGAACATGGACTTTGGGTTTCTTCTAAAATCAAAACACTTTCAAAAAGGTTTTTGCCAAAACAGTGTGATGGATGAAGATGATAAGCTTTCTTGTCATGACTTGATCACCAGGGTTGTGTTTTAAGAAAGTTATGATCATTGTTTTTAATGTTAGTTGTTAACAAACTCAAACACAAACACATACAACAACCAAATAGAAATGAAAACACAAGCATAAGTCAAACAGATTAAAAAGTTTTTGTTGGCCCTGATTTTTGGGTTATTGAAAACAAGTTTTTCCTGTCTTCCAAGAATTGGGCTGTTACAGTAGGACAATAAAAACCTGATTGTAGAACCTTATGTGTGGTTCTATCTCCAGCGTGATGTTCTCCATAAGCACTACCATGAAATTTTCTCAATATCTCTCGTTGTTCATGTTCTGGAACATATCTTCGCATAATACCATCTACTCCTTCTTTATATAAGTGGGTCATCCCAAAAATAATGCCTCAAATCATAAAAGAGTTTCCTTCTTTGTCGAGTTGTAAAGGTTGGAGGCAAGTGCTTGGAAACAATAAAGTTAGCATAATCTGCATACCAAGGACTATCTCGCGAGCTTACTTTTATTGCAGGCAGCTGTTCATTTGGAAAATATCATTAACATGAATAGGGTCATAAGCAATGTTTTCCAATCTGGACAAATTATGAGCAACATCATTTTTGGCTCCCTTCCTATCTACAATATGGAAATCAAACTCTTGTAAGAACAGCATCCATCTAATAAGCCTAGGCTTAGCATCTCTCTTTTCCATAAGGTATCCAATAGCGGCATGATCATTATAAATAGTAACTTTTGAATCAACAATATAAGGTCTAAACTTATCACAAGAAAAAACTACAGCTTGGAACTCTTTCTCAATGGTAGCATAATTCTTTTGAGTAGCATCAAGAGTCTTACTAGCATAATGAATGACATTCAACTTATTATCTATTCGTTGTCCAAGAACAACACCTACGGCAAAATCGCTAGCATCACCAATCAGGTGTTTGAATAATAGGAGCAGTAATTAAAGCCTTTTTAGAGTTTCAAAATCTTCTTTACAATCATCAAAAAAACAAAAGGTACATCTTTTTGGAGAAGATGAGTAAAAAGCTATGATATTTTAGAAAAAAATTAATAAACCTCCTATAGAAATCAGCATGACCAAGAACACTACGAATACCTTTGACATCCCTGGGACAGGGCATTTTCTCAACTACTTTAACTTTAGCTCTGTCAAATTCATTACCTCTTTCAGAAATTTTATGTCCTAGAACAATTCCTTCATTTACCATAAAATGGCATTTCTCCCAATTAAGAACAAGATTAGTTTCCTCACATCTCTGCAAAACTTTATCAAGATTGTGCACGCAGTTATCAAAAGAAGTTCCATAGACGGAGAAATCGTCCATGAATGCTTCCACAATTTCCTCACAAAAACCATGAAAAATAGCAGACATGCATCTTTGAAACATAGCAGGAGTATCTTAAATAAGGACAAGTAAAAGTTGTTTTCTCTTGATCTTGTTTCCTAACAGCAATTTGAGAAAACCCAGAATTACCATCAAGAAAGCGAAAATGATTTTTCTTAGACAACCTTTCTAACATTTGATCAATAAAAGGTAAAGGATAATGATCTTTCTTGGTAACTTTGTTAACATTTCTAAAATCAATGCACATTCTATAACCAACTACCACTCTTTGAGGAATAAGCTGATGCTTGCGTTGGGAACCCCAAGAGGAGGGTGTGACGAGCACAGCGGTAGGAGTTTTCCCCTTAGTTTAGAACTAGGGTTATCAATCCAGTAGGAGAAAGAGGACCTTCAGAAGGTTGATGCCACTGACGGTGGTGCTCGCGCTTCACCGGTGTCAGCAACAACACCTACACAACACAACCAAAATACTTTGACCCAACGGTACAGTGAGGTTGTCAATCTCACCGGTCTTGCTGACAACAAAGATTAGACGTATAGTGTGGAAAAGAGTGTATGCTTGCAGTAAGTAAAGAGAGCAGAAAATTGTTGTGGTTTGTTTAACAGTGTGGAAAATTAACCGGGGTTCATAGGTTCACTAGTGGTGTCTCTCCATAAAAATAACATGTTGGGTGAACAAATTACAGCTGGGCATTTGACAAATAGAGGTTGCACCGTAGTGCACATTATAACATGATGACTACTATGATATTTAGTGCAGGCATTACAACAAAATACATAGACCGAAATCCATATGCATCTATGACTAATAATCCACCCTCAGGTTATCATCTGAACCCCCTTAGGTATTAAGTTGCAAGCAACAGATAACTGCATTAAACAATGTGTGTAATGTAAGCAATGATTGTACACGCGGGCACTCTCACCACTGTTTTGCCCTAGTGGCAACAGCACATCCTCCCCCGTCACGTTTCTGTCACTCGAGCACATGCGAAAAGGAGGCATGAACCCACTATCTAGCATAAGTACTCCCTGTTGGAGTCACTAGCAACTACTTGGCCAGAGCAACCACTAGCAATGGAAAGCATGCAAGATCACAAATAACATATGCAATAAAAACTATAATCAACTTGGCATAAGGTCAATATTCATCAGATCCAGCAAGGACAACATATAGAATTACATAAGATCAATCTCGATCATGATAGACAGCTCACGAGATCTAAACATGGAGGCATATGAGGCGGAGACAACCATCTAGCTAATGCTATGGACCCGTAGTTCAGGGATGAACTACTCACGCATCACTCCGGAGGCAGGCATGGTGATGTAGAAGCCTCCGGTGATGATTTCCTCTCCGGCAGGGTGCTGGTAGACAGCTCCATAACCCCCCTGATATAGGGTTGACAACGACGGCTGCTGCGAAACTTTTCGGGGATTTTTTATCAGGTGCCTAGGGTTTTCCATCCGGGGGGAATAAATAGGCGAAAGGGAAGAGGCAGTGGAGGCCAGAGGGCTCCACACCTATAGCTTTGACTGCTCGTCGGTGTACTGGATGCTTCTGGGGGAAATAGGCACTTTGGGCTTTGTGGGGTCCAATTCCGAGAATGTTTCCAGAAAAACTTTTCTGAAACCAAAAACAGCAGAAAACAGGGAACTGGCACTTGGCATCTTGTAAATAGGTTAGTCCCGGAAAACGTAGAAAATGCTATAAATAAGGGAGAAAACATGTAGCAATTGGCATAATATGATCATGGAGCGTCAGAAAGTATAGATACGTTGGAGACGAATCAAGCATCCCCAAGCTTAGTTCCTACTTGTCCTCGAGTAGGTAAACAATAAAACAATAATTTCTGAGGTGACATGCTAATCTTGATCATTAAAATGTAAAAGCATATGTACGCTGAGATCATAGAACTTCAAACACAAACATGATAATATAACTTTAATAATAAAGCATAGCAATCACTTCGCACCATGAAGAATATAATAAATAAATTATCATGGATAATAATGCAAAGAAAGATAAACGTTTGTTTCAGGTATAGAGAAAGCATGGCAAGGTGGTATTTCGCTAGTCCTTAAGAGTGGGACAAAACATAAATGCCAGGACACTTTCAAAGTTCAAGAGCAAGACTAGAACAAATATTTTAAGAACAAATAATATCACATCATGAAGTAATTATTGATGTTTGTGTGACAAATGCACATAGAATTCAGAGTGCCAAAAATGCTCTCTCAACTCTGCATAAAGTTAGAAGATGGAGACTCAACATAAAAGTAAAAGGAAGGCCCTTCGCAGAGGGAAGCAGGGATCACTCATGTGCTAGAGCTTTTTATTTTATGAAACAGAGGTATTAAAAGTTTGACACTCCTCCCAGCCATCTTTCACAGACCATGGCTAACCGAATCCTCCGGTGCCTGCCAACAATCACATACCGTGGAGGAGTGTCTATATTTTAGGAGAGGTGTATGTTAATGTCAACGAATGGTAAACAGACAATACAATACGTCACAAGCCAACTGGATTCACAAGAGCGGCTCCCATGGTGAAGGAGGCAACTGGTGTAGAAGGTCATCCCTGTTTCTCTTTTGTTTACACAATTATGCTTTGACTGATAAATCAGGGGCAAAAATAGTGAAGAGAATTTGTTTGTATTAATTTGGTGCTGGGCACCCCGCTTCCATCTCTTCTATCATTTGGATAAGCGGATGAAGCCACTAGTCCAGGGTGTGAAATCCAATCAACAAGTGATATAAAGATTCTCTATTGATGTCCTCATGAGCAAAAACAAGAACACATAACAGGAGTAATTTTGAAGGTTTTAAATGTAACACATGAGTAATTTACTTGGAGTGGCATTTAAATACCACATGTAGGTAGGTATGGTGTACACAATGGGAAAACTTTGGTTTAAGGAGTTTGGATGCACGAGTAGAATTCCATACTCAGTACAGGTGGAGGCTAGCAAAAGACTGGGAGCGACAAATCAAGAGAGCATAGGAGCCATAATCATGCATAGCGACATAAGCATCATTAATTAAAGCATGAGAGGTATCACAAGTTCAAAAACTAAGTGTTCATTGAGTCTATTCGTGACTAGTTCATAGTCATAAACATGGTGTGAGCATGCGCCAAGTCAAGCAAATAAAACATTCGAAAGAGAATACGACATACTGATGCTTTACTATGACAAGAAAAACTCATGAATCTTTCTAGACATATTAAACGTTCTCATATATTTAAGGCTATTCATGCTACTCAATAACTACAAGGCTTGAAAACTAAAATAACATTTCGCATGGCATGAAAAAGTTCTAGCCACAGTCTATACAAGCTTCTACTAGTACTGTTATAAATTCTACATCAAGCAACAGTTTTCTTTTCGCAACAAGCTCCATACAAGATATGTTTTAACAAAAATAATATTTATGATACAGCAAGAAAACATGATAGTACTCATATAATACTACTAAAACTAACATCTCTGATAAGATATGTATGCAAAACAGGAGCTAAATAAATGCAGCAGCCAGACAGAGATTAAGAATACAACGTATTCTCGTGAAAAAAGCGGAGCGTGTCACTCTCCAATAAAAGAATGCTGGGGGTCCAACCAAGCTTATTATGAAAATAAAAACAAACTGAAAGAAAACTCAAAAAAAAAAGACGCTCCAAGTAAAGCACATAAGGTGTGACCGAATAAAAATATAGTTTCACTAGAAGTGACCTGATAATTTGTTGATGAAGAAGGGGATGCCTTGGGCATCCCCAAGATTAGACGCTTGAGTCTTCTTGGAATTTTCTGGGATGTAACACCGGGGAATCCCCAAGCTTAGGCTTTTCAATCTTCTTGATCACATCATATCATCCTCTTCTCTTGACCCTTGAAAACTTCCTTCACACCAAAATTCTCACAATCTTCATTAGCAACGTTAGTGCAATCGAAATAATGAATTCACATGGTTAATTTTCAACACAATAATAGAACTAAAAAAACACATTATCTACTGTCACAACTTCTTTTAAAACTCCTTTTCTCAAATAAACACCAAAAGAAAGAGATTAAGATGCAAATGCAATAATTGGCAGAAATCTGTCAAAACAGAACAGCAGGCAGAGATTGATTTTTTTCGAAAATCTTGTGTTGCTCAAATCAAAAAGTTGTCCACTAAGAAAAGTTGCGTATATATCCCAGGATTAAGAAAAAAAAAACTCAGGTCATTTTAAATTTTCTGTGATTTTATACGTAATTAACAGTGGACAGCAGAAATCTGTTTCCTGCGCAGAAATCCGACATATAGTCTCAACTTTCCACTAGAGGCTTTACTTGTATCAACAAAATCACAAAAGAAAAGATACAGAGGGGTTGCTAAGGAAATATACAACACCCAGGTGCAAAGTACACAAAAGAAAACAAAGGAAAACTGAATGAAAACATAGAAATAAAAAGGGTTGTCTCCCGGTAGCGCTTTTCTTTAACGCCTTTCATCTAGGCATAAAGAGCAACTAAAGTATTTTCAAGTGAAGAAGAATCAACATCATAACTTGCTCCAATAATATAGTCAAAAGGTAGCTTCATCCTATTTCTAAGAAAGTGTTCCATACCTTTCTTGAGGGGGAATTGATATTTAATACTCCCCTCTTTCATATCAATAACAACACCAACAGTTCTAAGAAAAGGTCTTCCCAAAACAATAGGACAAGAAGCATTGGATTCAATGTTCATAACAACAAAATCAATAAGTACAAGGTTATTGTTAACCATAATAAGAACATCATCAATTCTACCGAGAGGTTTCTTCTTAGCATTATTAGCAAGATGAACATCCAAATAACCGTGTTCTAACGGTGGTAGCTCAAGAATATCATAAAGCATTTGAGGCATAACAGAGATACTAGCACCAAGATCACACAAAGCATTGCAATCAAAATCATTTACTTTTATCTTAATGATAGGCTCCCAACCATCATCTAATTTCCTAGGGATATATGTTTCAAGTTTCAACTTTTCTTCCCTAACTTTCATGAGATCATTGGTAATATGTTTAGTAAAGGCCATATTCATGGAACTAGCATTGGGACTTCTAGAAAGATTTTGTAGAAACATAATAACTTCAGAGATATTGCAATCATCAAAATCAAAATTATTATTATCAAAAGTAATGGGACCATTATCTCCTACATCTCTAAAAATTTCAGCACTTTTATTAGAAGCAGTTTCAGCAATTTGAGGCAATTTAACACGTTTCACCGAAGGAGTAGGGACTTTATTAACACCAACTACTTTACCATTGATAGTAGGAGGTTTACTAGAACTTGGAGCTTCAGTTTTACTAGTGGTTGTGATATTACAAACTCTAGCAATATTATTCTTTCTAGCCAATTCATCTTCTCTTTCCCACCTAGCACGCAATTCACCCATCAACCTAACATTATTATCAATTTGAACTTGGATGACATTCAAAGTTTTACTTTGTTTAACATCTTGTGGCAAAACCTTTAGTTTTAGAAAATCAACATAAATAGAAAGGCTATCTACTTTAGAGGCAAGAATATATATTTTACCAAGCTTTTCCTCAACAGATTTATTAAAAGAAGTTTGCGTGCTAATAAATTCTCTAAGCATGTTTTCAAGATCAGAGGTAGAGCTTTTATTGATATTGTAGGAGTTGTCATAAGAATTACCATAACCATTATTAGGAGGATAGGTCTTATAATTGTTTCCACCAAAATTATTTCTATAAGAATTGTTGTTAAAATTATTATTTATAATAAAGTTTACATCAACATGCTCTTCTTAAGAAACCAAAGAGGCTAAAGGAACATTATTTGGATCAACTTGAGCTTTACCATTAACAAGCATATACATAATAGCATCAAGCCTTTCACTCGAAGAGGAGGTTTCCTATACAGAATTTACCTTCTTACCTTGTGGAGCTCTCAGTGTGCTACTCTGAATAATTTATCATCGTATCATCAAGAAGCTTTGTTGCATTGCCCAAAGTGATGGACATAAAGGTACCTCTAGAAGCCGAATCCAATAGGTTCCTTGAGGAGAAATTCAGCCCTGCATAAAAAGTTTGTATAATCATCCAAGTAGTCAGTCCATGAGTGGGACAATTCTTCACCATAGTTTTCATTCTTTCCCAAGCTTTAGCAACATGTTCATTATAAAATTGTTTAAAATTCATTATGTCACTTCTCATGGATATAATCTTAGCAGGAGGATAATATTTTCCAATGAAAGCATCTTTACACTTAGTCCATGAATCAATACTATTTCTAGGCAAAGATAGCAACCATTCTTTAGCTCTTCCTCTCAAAGAGAAAGGAAATAATTTCAGTTTAATAATATCTCCATCCACATCTTTATATTTTTGCATCTCACATAGTTCAACAAAATTATTAAGGTGGGCAGCAGCATCATCAGTACTAATACCAGAAAATTGCTCTTTCATAACAAGATTTAATCAAGCAGGTTTAATATCATAGAAAGCAGCAGTAGGAGAAGGTGGAGCAATAGGTGTGCAAATACAATAATTGTTGTTTGTGATAGTGAAGTCACACAACTTAGTATTCTCAGAGGAACTCATTTTAGCAGAATAATAGCAAGCAAATAAATAACAGCTATATAGTAAACTATTTTTTGTGTTTTTAACATAGAGAAGAAAAACAAGACAAAAATAAAAACAAGACAATAAATAAAATAAAGAGGTTGAGAGTGAGAGACTCCCCTTGCGAGAAGACTTCCTTCTCCCCGGCAACGGCGCCAGAAAAGTCCTTGATGCTTGCGTTGGGAACCCCAAGAGGAGGGTGTGATGATCACAGCTGTAGGAGTTTTCCCCTTAGTTAAGAACTAGGGTTATCAATCCAGTAGGAGAAAGAGGACCTTCGGAAGGTTGATGCCCCTGATGGTGGTGCTGGCGCTTCACCGGTGTCAGCAACAACGCGGAACCTGTTGATGCATGTAAAATGCATACATGAACTTTGCATGTTATTACTTGTTTTTCCTACATATTAGCAACTTATATTCATGTTTTATAATGATTCGGGGGATTTTCTGAACAATCCCCCTTCTTTTGGTTCTAACCCTGTTTTTCCAGAAAACGTACTTTTTAGTATTTCAGACTTTCCGGGAGCTTCGGGACTCCAAAAAGGGCAAGGCCAAAGAGCACGGTTCAGAATTTTTGAGACGAAGACCATGGGCCAAAATAGAGTGCCAAAAGTCCAACCAGGTGGAAAAGAGGACCCTCCACGCGGCCAGATTCCTTGGCCGCGTGTGGGGCCCCCTTTTTGCCCCCGTAGCTCCGATGCCACCGATCTTTCTTCTCCCGAGTGTCTCGTGACCTAAAAACGACTATATAAAGGGTCCCCTGGACTTTTCGAGAAGGGGGCGGAGCCGAGAGATGAAACCACGAAACAGAGAGACAGAAGGCTGCCGTCGGAGAAGATCGGAGGGGGGAAACGCCGTCGGGATCACCCCCGGAGGGCTCCACCCCCCTCCGGCGTGTTGATCATCAACATCTACAGCAAGATCAGCTCCATCTCTCCACTGTAATCTCTTGGCAAACACGATGTATGATGCAATACTATATTCCCTTGATGTATTGTATCTCCCCGGCTATGTTTGAGTAGTGAATTGTTCTTGGCAATAGTGAAATAGTTCGTTGATTGGTTGCATACAAGTTTGTTATCTTCTATGATTGTCTTTATGTACAATATATGAGTGCACGCATATGTTGGGGAATGCATATAAGGTGATGACGGTAGCATAATGGAGTGGTGGTGACTTGGGAGTGACAGTAACCTGAGACCGAGCCACAAAGTTAAGTTATTGGGGGATATATATAGGGGACCTTAGAACGTAAGGCTATGGTGGGACTTTATGTCTTAATCAATCTTGTGCATTCATTTACTTGTCCACATGATCCATCATAAGGGGTTGTAGATCATTTACTTGACTATACCTATTCATGGCTCCTTCCTAGAAGAAACCACTAAGACTAAAACATGTGCTTCACTAATTGTGACAACCACACGAACGAAACACCTATTGCTAGAACACTTGCTCCCTTAAGTTACTTAAGATATTTGCTGCTTGCTACTTGTGAAACTTGCTTAGAAACTTTGCTTTAGAAACTTGCTTTAGGATTACTTGCATTTTAAAGTTGCTTCACTAGTTACTAGACAAACCACACTCCACGTCACTTGCTTTTAATTAGTTAGTTCCTTTTAGTCAAACTTATTTCTTTGCATAAACAGCCATATAAGAGGGTTATAGGGCTTTAGAGAATAGATAGCTTACCTTCAGCTCCTCGTGGGTTTGACACTCAAATATTTATCGAAATGTACTACAATTGATCTCCTGCACTTGGGAGTCATCAAGCACTTTTCTGGCGCCGTTGCCGGGGAGCGTTGTGCTAAGCTTTTATTCTTGTTTGCATTGCATAATAACATATAAACCTAAAATACAAAAAAAAAATTATAAAATGGAAAACAACCAAACAATTTTAGAAATGTATAATATCTACCTCGAATCTTGAATTAGGACATGAAGTGTTTGAGGAGAAATTGAAAAATTATTTGCACAACAATCATATTTTTGGTAGTACTAATTCTTTGAACACCTTTATTGCTAAGGAAAACCTTGAGCCTGGGGAAGTTTGTCTTGATGAATATGATATTTTTAGTCCCCCTACTATTGAGGATAAAAATGATATACTTGCTGATTCTATGGAAAGTTTTAAGCTTGGGGAAGTTGGTTTTGATGAGCATGATATTTCTAGTTCCCCAAGCTTGGAGGAGAAAATTTACTTTGATGATACTATGCCTCCTATATATGATGATTGCAATGAAAATTATGAATGTTTAACTCCCACTATCACTAATGAGGATTTTACTTATGTGGAGAGTAGTGATTCTTTTATCCATGTGGCTCATGATAAGGATGTTTTATGGGATATTCATATTGTTGAATCTATTCATGATGCTACTGAAAATTATTATGAGAGAGGGAAACATGGTTACACATATTTCAACAATATTAAGTTTCCCCTCTTTATGCTGAAAGTATTGAAGTTGCACTTGATCTACCTTTCTATGCTTGCTATTATGTGCTTCTTTTATTTGTTTCATTACAAAATGCCAATGCATAGGAAAGAGGTTAGACTTAAAAATAAATTGTTTAAATTTTTTGGTGTGTTCCTTATGCTTTAATTTCCTATTCAGTTTGAGCACACATTTATGTCTTTTCAACATGTAAAATACCTTTACCTACTGTTATCTATCATTTAGTTTAAGATTTTCATTTTATAAATTTTTGGGAAAGTAAATGAGAAGGATGAGTAATGGAGAAGTTGGGGTCGACCTTGAACATGTGTTGTTCATGCCAATGAAACCATTGCAAAGTCTCTATCATTAAAACTTTTTCCAAAGCTAAAAACAATAAAAATATTAGTTCACTACTATAACATCACATTTCTGTCTTATTTCTCATCATAAATGGAAAGAATAATCTTATATGAGAGATAGGATTAAACAATAGTAATTAGCTGTCCAGAAAACAGATTCCTGAACTTCACTGCGAAAAATGTTTAAAATCACAGAAGTGGAATTTTGACCTGGTAATTTACGACAGAAATATTTAGTTATCTCTACATATTTCATTAGTTTTAAGTTTTCTGATTTGAGCAACTTAAGTGCCTCTAAAAATTCACTCTTTACGGGCTGTTCAGTTTTTGGCAGATTATGTCTTTATTTTGCATTGCTCTCATTACTTGTGTTTTGTGTGGTTCTTTTGATCAAGGAGCAATGCACAACTATAGTAACAGTAGTTAATATTTAGAATCAACTCATGATGTGTCTTTGCTGTACCTATGTGGATTTTATTTATGGAGGCACTAACCCCTCTAATCAAGTTTTATGTTGAGATTTGTGTAAGAAGAATTTTTCAGGAGGAAGAGTTGAGTGAGATGAACAAAGATCAAGAGGGACAACCAATCAAGCTTTGGGATGTACCCCTGGGATCACCCTACATGTATCAAATAAGTACAATAATCCAAGCTTTGGGATGCCGAGCCACCTCACTCCAACCATCATGATGTTAAGCAAGAAAAGCCTAGCTATATGGCTATCAATAAAGCGCTTTATGGGAGGCAACCCGGTTGTTCTTAGTTGGTTTTTCCTAGTGTCCTCTTGCTGTAACAAGAGAATTAGTCTTTAGTTTAGTTTCTGGAGTTTTCAATAAAGTGTCAAGTTTCACCCATTTTCCTAGTGCTTGGAATTTCTGTTTCAGCACGATTCTGCTCACCGTACGATTTTTCATTTTTTATCTGTAAGTAGGATTGAGCTAATATTTTAGTATGTTCTGCAGCTTTTCGTACTCTGCAAGAACAAAAATTGGATTAATTTTTTGATGAGTCTAGCTTAGGGAAAACGTTAGTTTTGCTGCTATTGCTTTTCTGGACAGATTTTGCCTTCTTTTGTTGGATGCACTCTTTGGGTTTGGGACTTGAATTTCCTTGATATTTTCGAGCTAGAGAGTGAACATACAACATTATGAACCTTATTTTCTATCTTCTGGAGCATTTGTTTTGGAATTTTGCGCAGCATGCATACGTTTTGTTTGTCCTTGCTAATCTCACCCCACAGAAAAAAGAATGGGAGAAACATGTTTTGTAAAGTTTTTGCACAGGGAATAGAGGAGCTGCGCCAAGAGAGATCCAAGAGTGGTGAAAACCACAAGCTTGGGGATGTGGTGAACACCCCCTGGACCAACACTCTTTTGGTTAGCACACGTCTAATTTCTGTTTTTCTAAGCAAAGCATTTATCGCAGAAACTTGAAGCGTCTAGTTTTGTTTTTTTTTTAGTTTATTTGTGAGACCACCACCACAATTATATTTATGAGAATCAGCTACTAGAATAATGGGTTGAATTAAGTTGGATGTTGTTGTATTTATTTGGAAAGGTATGCTTTAGTTGATTATAAAAGCTACTTATAGTTGGATGATTTATATGCTGTTTTAGGTGTAGAAATTTGCAATAGTGTTGTCATGAGCTATCTCTTATTCATGTTTTTGATGTTAATTGTTAGTTTACTTAGTTTGTCATGAAATGAGTAGTTATATGGACACTAATGAATGCATAGTAGCTGGTCAACTATCTCCCTCTTGCTAGCCAAAAAAGTAAAAATTCCAACAAGTATAAACTTGTTTCCAACACCCTTTAGCCAAGTATTTCAAGTGAGTCCACCATATCTACCTATTAGCTTCAGACCTATTCCGAGTATGTTCACCATGTTATCGTGTTATTTATGTTCTAAATTAAGATATTCACTTTATTAATTGTCATGAGCTGAATTTGGGATAGGACTCTCACGAACTTTTGAATGCACACCTTTACTTTTCATTGCACTTAATAAACATGACCCAATAACGGGAGCTAAAAGTTTTGCGTTTGACAAGTGTTTGGTTGGGAGCTAGCTATAAACGTGTATCACTAGAAAGCTTTCAACATTGCACAAAAATTTACATTTGGTTGATATCATGTACTTTTGTTTTTGGACTCCTGCCATGCCGAAATGAAATAGAGGAATAGTAAGTTTTGATGAGTAAGTATATTTATGACTAGAGAAACGCATTGGGCCGCTAACCGAAGCCATGCTTGATCATGGTGGAAATTTACTTACAGCTAGAGTGGGCTCTACAAACACATCCTACAATAAAATAAGAAGCTATGCATATAGTGAATGAAATAAAAAAGGAAGATGAGTCTACTCCGTTTGTTCATCTTGTCATTGTGACATGGGATGGTTTCCATGTCATGGGGCAAGAGGTACCTCTTTGCGGTTCTCTATGATGTCATTAATACTTATTATGATTGTACAAAGCTTATTAGGAATCTTAAGTTGAGTAATCATGGAGTAGGTTTTCACACTCACGGGGCATGAGGCATTCAACCAACACCTTGTCAATCACATTACTTCAACATTCACAATTTAAGATGCTAGTGATAAAGGGGCAATGAGAGTCTTAGACCAATGGATGCCACATTTCAATTAGTAATTTTAGTTGAATAATTTAGAGGCTAAATAAGACTTGATCATGTTTTACCTCTACTCAATTTTCTCCAAAGTGTCCACCATATTTTCTATTTTCCATTATGCTATTCTTTGACCAATATAGGATTTTATTTTTCATTTTGTGTATGCATTTGGTCCATAGTGCTTTTATTTCATTATACACTTTGTGAACTTTCATGAAGCATCTTTGCTTGCATATTAGATATTTCTTATAACATGAATTGTATGTTGCTACTCATCTACATTATGAATCATTTGATTATATGTAGCATGAATAATTTTCTTTGATATTCCATGATTGTTTTAAAATGCAAAGTCCATGTTAGTTTTATCACCTTCATACTCGAGGACGAGTATGGGTTAAGCTTGGGGATGTTGATGCATGTAAAATGCATACATGAACTTTGCATGTTATTACTTGTTTTTCCTACATATTAGCAACTTATATTCATGTTTTATAATGATTTGGGGGATTTTCTGAACAATCCCCCTTCTTTTGGTTCTAACCCTGTTTTTCCAGAAAACGTACTTTTTAGTGTTTCAGACTTTCCGGGAGCTTCGGGACTCCAAAAAGGGCAAGGCCAAAGAGCACGGTTCAGAATTTTTGAGACGAAGACCATGGGCCAAAGTAGAGGGCCAAAAGTCCAACCAGGTGGAAAAGAGGACCCTCCACGCGGCCAGATTCCTTGGCTGCGTGTGGGGCCCCCTTTTTGCCCCCGTGGCTCCGATGTCGTCGATTTTTCTTCTCCCGAGTGTCTCGTGACCTAAAACCGACTATATAAAGGGTCCCCTGGCCTTTTCGAGAAGGGGGCGGCGCCGAGAGATGAAACCACGAAACAGAGAGACCAAAGGCTCCCGCCGGAGAAGATCGAAGGGGGGAAACGCCGCCGGGATCACCTCCGGAGGGCTCCACCCCCCTCCGGCGTGTTCATCATCAACATCTACATAAAGATCAGCTCCATCTCTCCACTGTAATCTCTTGGCAAACACGATGTATGATGCAATACTATATTCCCTTGATGTATTGTGTCTCCCCGTCTATGTTTGAGTAGTGAATTGTTCTTGGCAATGGTGAAATAGTTCGTTGATTGGTTGCATACAAGTTTGTTATCTTCTATGATTGTCTTTATGTACAATATATGAGTGCACGCATATGTTGGGGAATGCATGTAAGGTGATCACCGGTAGCATAATGGAGTGGTGGTGACTTGGGAGTGACAGTAACCTGAGACCGAGCCACAAAGTTAAGTTATTGGGGGATATATATAGGGGACCTTAGAACGTAAGGCTATGGTGGGACTTTATGTCTTAATCAATCTTGTGCAGTCATTTACTTGGCCACATGATCCATCATAAGGGGTTGTAGATCATTTACTTGACTATACCTATTCATGGCTCCTTCCTAGAAGAAACAACTAAGACTAAAACATGTGCTTCACTAATTGTGACAACCACACGAACGAAACACCTATTGCTAGAACACTTGCTCCCTTGAGATACTTGCGATATTTGCTGCTTGCTACTTGTGAAACTTGTTTAGAAACTTGCTTTAGGATTACTTGCATTTTAAACTTGCTTCACTAGTTACTAGACAAACCACACTGCACGTCACTTGTTTTTAATTAGTTAGTTCCTTTTAGTCAAACTTATTGCTTTGCATAAATAGCCATATAAGAGGGTTATAGGGCTTTAGAGAATAGATAGCTTACCTTCAGCTCCTCGTGGGTTCGACACTCAAATACTTATCGAAAGGTACTACAATTGATCTCCTGCACTTGGGAGTCATCACCTTCACACAACACAAACAAAATACTTTGCCTCAATGGTACAGTGAGGTTGTCAATCTCACCGGTCTTGCTGAAAACAAAGATTAGACGTATAGTGTGGAAAGCAGTGTATGCTTGGAGTAAGTAAAGAGAGTAGGAAATGTTGTGGTTTGTTTAACAGTGTGGAAAATGGACCGGGGTTCATAGGTTCACTAGTGGTGTCTCTCCATAAAAATAACATGCCGGGTGAACAAATTACAGCTGGGCAATTGACAAATAGAGGTTGCACCGTAGTGCACATTATAACATGATGACTACTATGATATTTAGTGCAGGCATTACAACAAAATACATAGACCGAAATCCATCTGCATCTATGACCACCCTCACGTTATCATCCGAACCCCCTTAGGTATTAAGTTGCAAGCAACAGATAACTGCATTAAATAATGTGTGTAATGTAAGCAATGATTGTACACGCGGGCACTCTCATGGTTGTTTTCTCCCTAGTGGCAACAACACATCCTCCCCCGTCATGTTTCTGTCACTCGAGCACACGCGAAAAGGAGGCATGAACCCACTATCTAGCATAAATACTCCCTCTTGGAGTCACTAGCAACTACTTGGCCAGAGCAACCACTAGCAACAAAAAGCATGCAAGATCACAAATAACATATGCAATAAAGACTATAATCAACTTGGCATAAGGTCAATATTCACCTGATCCCGGCAAACACAACATATAGAATTACATAAGATCAATCTCGATCATGATAGGCAGCTCACGAGATCTAAACATGGAGGCATATGAGGAGGAGACAACCATCTAGCTATTGCTATGGACCAGTATGTTGGAATGCGTATAGATAAACAAAATCTTTTCTACGCGGTACTTCCAAGATCTAGCCGAGGTAGAAGCCCACGAGGATTACCACTAGACGCGCAGGTGCGGATTACCGATGAAGCACGTCGATGCAGTGTAGTCCCATGATCCGAACCAGCAGATCCAATCCCGCGATCGTCGAAGTGCTGATCGTACAGCACCTCTGCCGCTATCCACACGTGCGAGGAGGAGCTCCGACGGCAGACTTCTAGGTCTGGTGCGACAGCTGGACTGAGTGGGGCTAGGGTTCCTAACGCATAGGAGTGGAATAACGTGCCCGCTGGGCAACCTGCGCCCCTCTTTATAAAGCGAGTGGTAGTGGGCTCCACAACACTTGTGGCCCGTTCCCTCTGTGAGTCCAACTCACTAATTCAGTCCATTTCTGGTTCGGGTCCAACCCGACCAATATATTTGCTCCCTCTCTTAAGTGTGCAACCCTGCAGGCTCATGGCGACTTGGACACGATTGGAGCCT
Source organism: Alopecurus myosuroides (assembly GCA_028641055.1). Classification (NCBI taxonomy): domain Eukaryota; kingdom Viridiplantae; phylum Streptophyta; class Magnoliopsida; order Poales; family Poaceae; genus Alopecurus; species Alopecurus myosuroides. The sequence goes on along the minus strand of CM054059.1, from coordinate 47,951,664 downwards.
GACTCCCAATCGATCAATCGGTAGCGGATCCTAGCAGAACGTGCCGACTCCCAAGTGCCATAGAGTCATGACGACATACCTTCCAATGTGACTTTCATCTGAGTCCCTTTTGCCTCACGATATACCTTGTCGAACTATAGACGAATTATCGTCATCCCTTAAATAGCTCAACTCTCTTCTCGGTCCGTGATATATGATTCATCTGACTAACTCTTTGTCAATAGACCCAGTTAACACTTAACCGAGTCACGCATGGCCATGCTTCCGGAATCATATCACTCGAGAGGGAACAGAGAATATATCTCCATTCGGAGGGGCAAAATCCTATCTTGATTATCCACATCACGTAGTTTGCTTCTCATTCGACCCGAACTCTGCCTTTATAACTGTCTTTGTCACGGAACAACGTTTGACAGAATCTAAGTCGGTGATCCACAACTCGGATTGTGCGACAACCTCGGGTCTAAGGATTACATTGATTGAGACATGCAAATGACGACTTACTCGCTGTATCTCAATATGGGTCAATCCGACTTCCTAAACTCTTTAACTGAGTATGTGAACGTTGGAATGGCATCCCCATGCCCATGACAAGTGGAACCAAGTCATCAGCCAACACTCACATTAGTCTAGGGTGTGTGTCCAGCACAACCTTAATGACCAAGGACAATTTAGTACGAACAACATGAATACATAGTCACACAATCGAATCACATATTCAGTGACATATATCAGATGTTCAAAACAAGGACGACTTAATAACTTTATGAATACATTGGGAATTATATCATACATGATTGCCTCTAGGGCATAGTCCCAACAGCCTCCCACTTGCACTAGAGTCAATCATCTCGACATCATATGCCTAGGCATCGAATGCCCATACCTCTCATGTGCGCCTCATGCTTTGGCTGTGGTAGCGCCTTTGTCAACGGATCTCCAATGTTTGCATCCGTGTGTACTTTGCATAACTTGATATCACCTTGTTCGACAAACTGGCGAATGAGGTGGTAACACATGAGTATATGTTTGTTCTTCTGGTGTTGTCTACGTTCCTTGGCTTGTGCGATAGCACCATTGTTGTCACAATATACGTCCAATGGATTGGACGCGCCCTGAACCACACCAAGATCCATCAAGAGATTCCTGATCCGAACAGCTTCCTTTGCAGCCTCTGAGGCAGCAATATACTCAGCCGCTGTCGTAGATGCAGACACGGTATCTTGCTTGGAACTCTTCCAGCTCACAGCCCCTCCGTTCATTACGAACACGTATCCAGATTGCAAACGAGAATCATCTGAGTCGGTGAGATAACTCGCATCCGTGTAACCCTTTACACTGAATTCCTCATCACCTCCATAAACTAGGAACATGTCCTTAGTCCTTCTCAAGTACTTAAGGATGGTTTTAACCACTGCCCAGTGGGGTTCGCTAGGGTCAGCCTGGTATCTTCTCGTTACACTTAGAGCATAGGAAACATCTGGCCTAGTACAAATCATGGCATACATGATGGATCCGACCGCCGAAGCATACGGGTTCACACTCATCTGACTTTGCTCATCAGTCGTCGAAGGACACTGAGTCTTGCTTAGTTTTACACCATGGGACATCGGTAAGAACCCCTTCTTAGACTCTTCCATATTGAATTTCTTAAATACTTTGTCCAGATATGTACTCTGACTCTATCCAATGAGACGCCTTGATCTATCTCTATAGATCCTGATTCCCAGTATGTAAGTCGCCTCACTCAAATCCTTCATTGAGAAACTCCTTTCCAATGATTCTTTGGTTTCTTGCAACATCATGACATCATTTCCCATCAGTAATATATCGTCCACATATAAGATTAGAAACTTTACTTTGCTCCCACTAAACTTCTTGTATAAACAAGAATCATGATCACTCTTGATGAAGCCAAAGGATTTGATTACCTCATCAAAGCGAATATTCCAACTCTGAGATGCTTGCTTCAACCCATAAATGGATTTCTGAAGTTTGCATACCTTGTCAGCGTTAGCCGGATCGACAAAACCTTCGGGCTGTATCATATACACGTCCTCAGTTAAATTTCCATTAAGTAAAGCCGTCTTGACATCCATTTTCCATATGTCATAATCAAAATAGGCTGCTATGGCTAACATGATCTGAACTGACTTAAGCATCGCTACAGGTGAGAAGGTCTCGTCGTAGTCAACTCCTTGAACCTGTCGGAACCCCTTCGCGACAAGTCGTGCTTTATAGGCAGAAATATTTCCATCCATATCAGTTTTCTTCTTAAAGACCCATTTGCACTCGACGGGTCTTGCATCGTCTGGCAGATTAACCAAATTCCAAACTTGATTTTCATCCATGGACTTTAACTCGGATCTCATGGCTCCAAGCCATGACTCGGAATCAGATCCCACCATCTCTTCTGAATAAGTTCTGGCTCATTACTGTCTAACAGTAAAACATCACGAGCACTTTGTAATCTGGCAGATCTCGTGGTTCAGGTGCTGTTACCGGTGTAGGTACCATGACTGGCTCAGCCTCCAAGGCCCTTGCCGACTCGCCCCTAGCTGGTTCCTCTCGAATTTCTTCGAGTTGCACTGTGCTCCCACTGACTCCCCGACTGAGAAACTCTTTCTCAAGGAAGACATCGTTCCGAGCAAAAAACACTTTGCCCTCTTCTTGGTTGTAGAAGTAGTACCCCAAGGTTTCCCTCGGATACCCCATGAAAATACACTTATCCGACTTGGGCGTGAGCTTGTACGACTGTAGTGGCTTGACAAATGCTTCACAACCCCAAATCATAAGAAAAGACAAACTTGGCCTTTTGCCAGTCCACATCTCATGCGGTGTATTCTCTACTGATTTTGATGGTATTCTGTTTAGTGTGAACGCTGCAGTTTCTAGACAATAACCCCAAAATGATAAAGGTAGATCTGTCCGACTCATCATAGATCGTACCATGTCCAACAGGATCCGATTTCTCTGTTCCAATACACCGTTTCTCTGCGGTGTACCCGGCGGAGTGAGTTGAGCAACTATTCCACAACTCTTGAGATGGTCATAACACTCATGGCTCATGTACTCGCCTCGACAGTCCGACCGTAGAAACTTTATTTCCTTTCCGAGTTAATTTTGTACCTCACTCTAGAATTCCTTGAATTTCTCAAAGGCTTCTGACTTGTGTTTCATTAAATAGATATATCATACCTACTCAAATCATCAGTGGAGGTAATGAAGTACTCATAACCACCTCTGGCTGTCGTGCTCATTGGACCACATACATCACTATGTATTAGTTCCAACAAGTCGAACGCCCTTTCACAAGTCCTTGCAAAAGGTGTCTTGGTCATTTTGTCGAGTAGGCATGATTCGCATGTCTCGAATGACTCTAAGTCGAACGAAGTTAAAAGTCCATCATCATGGAGCTTCTTCATGCGCTTCCAACTTATATGACCAAGCCGACAGTACCAAAAGTAAGTCATATTTAGATCATTTGGTTTCAATCTTTTCACATTTATGTTATAGACCGATTCACTATCAAGATTCAAAATAAATAATCCGTCTTGAACTGGTGCAAAGCCATAAAACATATCTTTCAAATATAAAGAACAACCATTAATCTTAATATTCGACTCATAACCTTGTCTCATCAAACATGAGGCGGAAATAATGTTTCGACTAAGCACTGGAACATAATAACAACTATTCAGCTCCATTAAAAATCCTGAAGGTAAATGAAGTTGCATCGTGCCGACTTCCAACGAAGCGACTCTCGCCTTGTTGCCGACCCGAATAGCAACCTCTCCTCTCGCCACGCTCCTAGTTCTTACCAGTCCCTGAGTTGGAAGTCACACCTCCACTCTTGGCTCTGTCAGCCAAATAGTTGGTGCAATTCCTCTTCTAGTGGTCATCCTGCTTGCAATAGAAGCAATTGGCTCCGGTTGTAGGAGATGGCTTAGTCCTTGAGGAAGCGCTCTGGACAGGGCCATGGGCACTGCCTCCTGACTTATCCTTCTTCTTCTTGGTCCAAGAACTCTTCTTGAACTTAGCCTTATTCTGCACCATCAACACCTGACTGGCGCCTTTCTTGAGATCATCCTCTGCCGTTTTGAGCATCCCATGTAATTCAGTGATCTTCTTATCCATACCATGCATGTGGTAGTTCAAAATGAACAGACCATACACGCTAGGAAGAGAGTTTAGAATTATATCAGTAGCGAACTCTTCGTTAATTGGGAAGCACAGCCTATCCAAAGACTGCACGTAACCAGTCATCTTGATTACATGCGGACTCAGTGCATCGTCGTCTTTGAGCTTACAGCCTAGCAAAGCTTGAGAGACTTGATACCTCTCGGTCTTTGCCTGGTCCTGGAACATACTTTTGAGGCTTTCGATCATATCGTAGGCCTCAACATTCTCGAGCTGCTGGTGCAAGTCCGGTTCCATGTGTGCAAGCATAAGACAGCTAATTTCCGTAGACTCATCTCTAGTCTTATGGTAAGCATTCATGACAGCGACTGTTGCATCATCATCAGGCTCATCTAGAAGTGGAGTTTCTAGAACATGTTATTTCTTGTCATGCTTGAGGACTATCCTCAGATTATGATACCAGTTGGTGAAATTAGTTTCATTAAGCTTATCTTTCTCTATGATTGACCTTAACGCAAAAGTGGACAACCGAGGAAGGTTGCTAGGTTCCATTGATTTACAACAGAAAAATATGCAAAACACTTAAGACATGTATTCATAAAAGAGCAGGCATATTAAACGCTTTCATACTTATGCTCCGACTAGAACCAACACCCCTCCGATGGTTGCTAAGTGATTCAAGATCCTAAATAATCAAGCCGACTAGTGAGCTTTAGCATCACCGCTAGCCGTCAAGTGATCTAGGTAGGTAACACCTTGTCAATCGTATCCAATACGACTCCTGTTAGTTGGGTGGCATCACATGCCCTGTCTCCCAACCTACCTCGCCCCGAACCCCACAACCGTTGTGATGGACTCGTCTAGCTTACCAAGTGCTTCCGCTGTAAGAGTCCGACTCAAACCCACCTAATCGGAAAGAATTGGCAGCACCTCAATTTTATGAGCCCACTACCAATAATGTCCGACTTGTGATGGTACAACACTGGTGGGGCGACCGACTAGACCTTCTTTGAGGGATTAAAATCTACCAACTATCTTAATAGAGGTAAAAAGAGACATAAGAATATCACAATTATAATGTGAAATGGTATGGCTCTCTTCATGGTGATCTCCATCTCCACAAAGCTTGTAAGTCGACTCGTGCCAACTCTTGTCACGTGCCATCTTACTCCATGTAGCCGACTTGTACATCGACTTGCATGTCATCCGGGTTCTCCAAAAAGCTAAACTAGCTAGTAAATGAAAAATTACATAGAGAATCCGACACGCATGCCATTATACAATAAAATGACAGCACCTAGGCTCCAGCCGACTAACAAAAACATGATACGCAGATCACGTATGGATTACACACATCACATGCACATAAGCCATACCATTCACAACATCCTGCAAAAACAAGTTATGCATAGAAACGATATCTACCGGCGTTGTGAAACTCGTAACGACATCTAAGACGCTACGACAGGGCGAAGCCGGCGGTTTTGGAAAACGCAGATCTCATATGCATCCCGAACATGGATTTCTTCATCGGATAAAACAATTTTACCCAAATCTGATCTGTATTCCGATTCGATCAAACTCTTTGATCTTCGATCACCGCAATTGGATTTATGTGTCACGGTATACCCCGATGGCGGAAACCGACCGGTAGGGGTAAGTTGTTCCACGACCATAGCAGTATGATCACGAAAACCAGATCATCCACTAACCCCCGAGTACGATTGATCCAATCAACCTTGTACAAAACCGATCTATCTCATAGAACGACCACCAAAACAGCAATCAGATCCAATCTAACGCTAACTATATATCACATATGTGCAGACCACGGGCCTAAAACCAGAAGCTACCGCTCTGATACCACTGTTGGAACGCGTAGAGATAAATAAAAACTTTTCTACGCGGTACTTTCAAGATCTAGCCGAGGTAGAAGACCACGAGGATTACCACTAGACGCGCAGGTGCGGATTACCGATGAAGCACGTCGATGCAGTGTAGTCCCACGATCCGATCCAGCCGATCCAATCCCGCGATCGTCGAAGTGATGATCGTACAACACCTCTGCCGGTATCCACACGTGCGAGGAGGAGCTCCGACGACGGACTGCTTGGTCCTGTGCGACGGCTGGACTGAGTGGGGCTAGGGTTCCCAATGCATGGGAGTGGAATAACGTGCCCACTAGGCAACCTGCGCCCCTCTTTATATAGCGAGTGGTAGTGGGCTCCAAAACACTTGTGGCACATTCCCTCTGTGAGTCCAACTCACTAATTCAGTCATTTCCGGTTCGGGTCCAACCCGACCAATATATTTGCTCCCCCGCTCTTAAGTGTGCGACCCTGCAGGCTCATGGCGACTTGGACACGATTGGACTCTGACTCACAATCAATCAATCGGTAGCGGCTCCTAGCAGAACGTGCCAACTCCCAAGTGCCATAGAGTCACGACGACATACCTTCCAATGTGATTTTCATTTGAGTCCCTTTTGCCTCACGATATACCTTGTCGAACTATAAGCGAATTATCGTCATCCCTTAAATAGCTCAACTCTCTTCTCGGTCCGTGATATATGATTCATCTGACTAACTCTTAGTCAATAGACCCAGTTAACACTTAACCGAGTCATGCATGGCCATGCTTCTGGAATCATATCACTCGAGAGGGCCCAGGGAATATCTCTCCATTCGGAGGGCCAAATCCCATCTTGATTATCCACATCATGCAGCTTGCTTCTCATTCGACCTGAACTCTGCCTTTATAACTGCCTTGTCATGGAACATCATTTGACAGAACCTAACTCGGTGATCCACAACTCGGATTGTGCGACAACCTCAGGTCTAAGGATTACATTTATTGAGACATGCAAATGACGACTTACTCGTTGCATCTCAATATGGGTCAGTCCGACTTGCTAAACTTTTAGCTGAGTTTGTGAACGTTGGAATGGCATCCCCATGCACATGACAAGTGGAACCGAGTCATCAGCCAACAATCACATTGGTCTAGGGTGTGTGTCCAGCACAACCTAAATGACCAAGGACAATTTTGTACGAACAACATGAATACATAGTTCCACAATCGAATCACATATTCAATTACATATATCAGATGTTCAAAACAAGGACGACTTAATAACTTTATGAATATATTAGGAATTATATCATACATGATTGCCTCTAGGGCATATTCCCAACATCGTAGTCCAGGGATGAACTACTCACGCATCACTTCGGAGGCAGGCATGGTGATGTAGAAGCCTCCGGTGATGATTTCCTCTCCCGGCAGGGTGCCGGGAGACAGCTCCAGAACCCCCCCTGATCTAGGGTTGACGACGACAACGGCTGCGGAACTTTTTGGAGATTTTTGATCAGGTTCCTAGGGGTTTTCCATCCGGGGGGGTAAATAGGCGAAAGGGCGGAGGCAGTGGAGGCCAGGGGGGCCACACCTATAGCTGGCGCGGCTGGGGGAGGCCGCGCCACCCTATGGTGTGGCCCCCTGATGCCCGGCTTCGACTCCTCTTCGGTGTTCTAGATGCTTCCGGGGAAAATAGGCACTTCGGGCTTCGTGGGGTCCAATTCCAAAAATGTTTCGAGAACAGCTTTTGTGAAACCAAAAACTGCATAAAATAGGGAACTGACACTTGGCATCTTGTTAATAGGTTAGTCCCGGAAAACATATAAAAATGCTATAAATAAGGGAGAAAACATGTAGCAATTGGCATAATATGATCATGGAGCATCAGAAATTAGGGATACGTTTATGACGTATCAAGCATCCCCAAGATTAGTTCCTACTTGTCCTCGAGTAGGTAAACGATAAAACAATAATTTCTGAGGTGACATCCTACTATCATAATCTTGATCATTAAAATGTAAAAGCATATGTACTCTGGGATCATAAAACTTCAACACAAACATGATAAATAGAACATTAATAATAAAGCATAGCAATCACTTTGCATCACGAAGAGTATCTTAAATAAAGGATCGTGGGTAATAATTCAAAGAAAGATAAACATTTGTTTGAGGTATAGAGAAAGCATGGCAAAGTGGTATTTCGCTAGTCCTTAAGACTGGGACAAAACATAAATCCCAGGACACTTTCAAAGTTCAAGAGGAATACTAGAGCAAATAATATCACATCATGAAGTAATTATTGATGTTTATGGGACAAATGCACATAGAACTCAGAATGGAAAAAATGCTCTCTCAACTGTGCATAAAGTTAGAAGATGGAGACTCAGAATAAAAGTAAAAGAAAGACCCTTCGAAGAGGGAAGCAGGGATCACTCATGTGATAGAGCTTTTTATTTTATTAAACAGAGGTATTAAAAGTTTGACATTGTGGAGGAATGTCTATTTTTTAGGAGAGGTGTATGCTAATGTCAACGAATGGTAAACAGACAATACAGTACGTCAAAAGTCAACTGGATTCACAAGAGCGGCTCCCATGGTGAAGGACGCAACTGGTGTAGAAGGTCATCCCTCTTTCTCTTTTGTTTACATAATTATGCTTTGACTGATAAATCAGGGGCAAAAATAGTGAAGAGAATTTTGTTGTATTAATTTGGGGCTGGGCACCCCGCTGCCAGCTCTTCTATCATTTGGATAAGTGGATGAGGCCACTAGTCCAGGGTGTGAAATCCAATAAACAAGTGAGATAAAGATTCTCTATTGACGTCCTCATGAGCAAAAATAAGAACACAAAACATGAGTAATTTTGAAGGTTTTAAAGGTAACACATGAGAGATTTACTTGGAGTGGCAGTTAAATACCAAAAGTAGGTAGGTATGGTGTACACAATGTGAAAACATTGGTTTAAGGATGTTGGATGCACGAGTAGAATTCCATACTCAATACAGGTGGAGGCTAGCAAAAGACCGGGAGCGACAAATCAAGAGAGCATAAGAGCCATAATCATGCATAGCGACATAAGCATCATTAATTAAAGCATAAGCGGTATCACAAGTTCAAAAACTAAGTGGTCATGGAGGCTATTCGTGACTCGTTTGTAGTCATAAACATGGTGTGATCATGCGCCAAGTCAACCAAATAAAACATTCGAAAGAGAATACCATATATTGATGCTTTACTATGACAAGAACAACTCATGAATCTTTCAAGGCATATTAAACGCTCTCAGCTATTTAAGGCTATTCATGCTACTCAATAACCACGAGTCTTTAAAACTAAAATAACATTTAGCATGGCATCAAAAAGTTCTAGCCACCGTCTATACAAGTTTCTACTAGTACTGTTATAAATTCTACATCAAGCAGCAGTTTTTCTTTTCCCAACAAGAACCATACAAGATATGTTTTAACAAAAATACTCTTTATGCTACAACAGGCAAACATGAGAGTACTCAAATAATACTACTGAAACTAACAGCTCTGATAAGAGATGCATGCAAAACAGGAGCTAAATAAATGCAGCAGCCAAACACAGACTAAGAATACAACGTATTCTCATGAAAAAGAGGAGTGTGTCACTCTCCAATAAAAGAATGATGGGGTCCAACCAAGCTTATTATGAAAAATAAAAACAAACTGAAAACAACAATAAAAGACGCTCCAAGTAAAGCACATAAGGTGTGACCGACTAAAAATCATTTTTAGGTACGTCCAACCAAGCTTATGATGAAAAATAAAAACAAACTGAAAACAAAAATAAAAGACGCTCCAAGTAAAGCACATAAGGTGTGACCGATTAAAAATATAGTTTCACTAGAAGTGACCTGATAATTTGTTGATGAAGAAGGGGATGCCTTGGGCATCCCCAAGCTTAGACGCTTGAGTCTTCTTGTAAATTGTTGGGATGTACCACAGGGGCATCCCAAGCTTAGGCTTTTCATTCTTCTTGATCACATCATATCATCCTCTTCTCTTGACCCTTGAAAACTTCCTTCACACCAAAATTCTCACAATCTTCATTAGCAACGTTAGTGCAATCGAAATAATAAACTCACATGGTTTAGTTTCAACACAATACTAGAACCAAAAAACACATTTTCTACTGTCACAACTTCTTTTAAAAATCATTTTCTCAAAAGAACATCAAAAGAAAGAGATTAAGATGCAAATGCAATAATTGGCAGAAATCTGTCAAAACAGAACAGCAGGCAGAGATCGATTTTTTTTCAAAAATCTTCTGTTTCTCAAATCACAAAGTGGTCAACTAATAAAAGTTGCGTATATAGCCCAGGATTAAGCACAAAAAAGCTCAGGTCATTTTGAATTTTCTGTGATTTTATACGTAATTAAAAGTGGACAACAGAAATCTGTTTCCTGCGTAGAAATCCGAAATATAGTGTCAACTTTCCACTAGAGGCTTTACTTGGCTCAACAAAAACACAAAAGAAAAGATACATCGGGGTTTCTAAGGAAATAGACAACACCCAGGTGCAAAGCACACCAAATACCTTTAGTTTTTTGGTCTATCTAGAAGTGGAAACAAAGGAAAACAGAATGAAAATAGAGAAATAAAACGGGTTGTCTCCCGGTAGCGCTTTTCTTTAACGCCTTTCAGCTAGGCATAAAGGATCAACTCAAGTATTTTCAAGTGAAGAAGCATCAATTATAACTTCCTCTAAACCATTATTTTCAGCAATAGGCACTCCAGACGCTTCTGAAGATTTAACATGGAGGTCACTCTTAGTTTGATTAATTGTTTTAGCAATTTTAAGCACACATTGAGATTTGGGTTTAGTTATCTTGGGAACATACATGAATCTTTTCTCCTTTCCCACAAAGGCTCTGCAAAACAAAATAGGTATCCTTCTTTTTCATAAAATGGGTGGTTTGGTTGTTGATCCATTAATCAAATAAATTAGGTCGTAAGATCGAATCAAGAATTTCATTATATCCATTTCTTATACCTTCTATTTTATATGATATTTCATAAGGATAAACCATAGGGATAGGGTCTTTTTAACTACCCGGATGGATGGGAAGTATGAACTAAAGCTCAACTGAAGAGTTTCTTCGGTGGTGCCTAATCTACTTAGATGTATTCCCACGATGATCGCCGATGCTGAAAATATCTCCCGGGGTCCTTTCCGGGAGTTTCGGGCCAATAGGGCATGTAAATTTGAGAGAGAAACACAAAGAGAAAGAAGTCGGGCTCTAAATAGTCCTGGAACCCACCAGAGAGAATCTGACGCCGGTCTCTAACACACATGATATGTCATACCATGGGATTTGTTGGCATTCATACGATCTGGCGCCCCCTCCGGAAAAACCGTGCATAGCTAGCCCCGCTGGGGGAAATGGCGGAACTGCCGATCTGGCCCCTCTACGTGAGCCGGAAGGGGGTAGCAAAGTGGAACCAACTGTTTGGTTGTGTTATTTTAGGCACAAGGAACACCAAATAAAATGTTAGGGTCCACCTCTTGGCAAGATTCCCCTAGTTTCGTCAAATCCGGGAGTTTCGGGCTCTAAGTAGTCCTGGAACCCGCTAGACAGAATCCGACGTCGGTGAAGCCCTAACACAGAGAGCGGGGGACTCTTGGGCATCCCAGACCCATGACACACTCTAACACACATGTTATGGTATACCATGGGATTTTGTGGCATTCAGACGATCCGGAGCCCCCTCCGAAGAAACCATAGCCCCGATGGCGGAAAAGACGGAACTGTCGTTCTGCCCCATCTACGTGAGCCGGAAGGGGGTAGCAAAGTGGAAATAACTGTTTTGTTGTGTTAGGTCAGGCCCAAGTAACACCCAAGAGAATGGTAGGGCACACCTCTTGGCAATATTCCCCCAGTTCCGTCACACCCGGGAGTTTCAGGCTCTCATTAATTAGTCCTGGAACCCGCGAGAGAGAATCCGACACCGGTGAAACCCTAACACAGATAGCGAGGTAATGTCGGGTATCCAAGACCATGGCACACTCTATCACACGTGGTGTGGTGTGTAATGGGATTTTGTGGCATTCAGACGATCCGGAGCCCCCTCTCCGGATAAACCATAGCCCCGCTGTGAAAAAGACGGAATTGTCGTTATGCCACATCTACATGAGTCGGAAGGGGGTAGCAAAGTGGAACCAATTTCTTGGTTGTGTTAGGTTAGGCCGAAGGAACACCCAATACAATGGTAGGGCCCACCTCTTGGAAAGATTCCCCCAGCTCCGTCAGATCCGGGAGTTTCGGGCTCTAGGTAGTCCTGGAACACGCTAGAGAGAATCCGACATCGGTGAAACCCTAACACAGAGAGCGAGTGAATATTGCGCATCCAAGACCCATGCCACACTCTATCACACGTGGTGTGGAGTGTAATGGGATTTGGTGGCATTCATACGATCCGGAGCCCCCTCTCCGGATAAACCATAGCCCCGCTGGGAAAAAGACGGAATTGTCGTTCTGCCCCATCTACATGAGCCGGAAGGGGTAGCAAAGTGGAACCAATTTCTTTGTTGTGTTATGTTAGGCCGAAGGAACACCCAATACAATGGTAGGGCAAACTCTTGGAAAGATTCCCCCAGTTCCGTCAGATCCGGGAGTTTCGGGCTCTAAGTAGTCCTGGAACACGCTAAAGAGAATCTGACGCCGTTGAAGCCCTAACACAGAGAGAGAGGTAATCTCGGGTATAAAAGACCATGCCACTGTCTAACACACATGGTATGTCATACCATGGGATTTAGTGGCATTCATACGATCCGGAGCCCCCCTCCGGAGAAACTATAGCCCCGCTGGGGGAAAAGGTGGAACTGCCGTTCTGGCCCCTCTACATGAGTCGGAAGGGGGTAGCAAAGTGGAACCAACTGTTTGGTTGTGTTAGGTTAGGAACAAAGAACACCAAAGAAAATTTTAGGGTCCACCTATTCGCAAGATCCCCTAGTTCCGTCAAATCCAGGAATTTCGGGCTCTAAGTAGTCATGGAACCCGCTAGAGAGAATCTGACGCCGGTGAAGCCCTAACACGGGGAGCGAGGGACTCTTGGGCATCCCAGAGACATGACACACTCTAACACACATGGTATGGTATACCATGGTATTTGGTGGCATTCAGACGATCCGGAGCCCCTTCCGGAGAAACCATAGCCCCGATGGGGAAAAATACGGAATTGTCGTTCTGCCCCATCTACGAGAGTCGGAAGGGGGTAGCAAAGTGGAACTAACTGCTTGGTTGTGTTAGTTTAGGCCCAAGGAATACCCAAGAGAACTGTAGGGACCACGTATTGGCAAGATTCCCCCAGTTCCGTCACACCCGGGAGTTTCGGGTTCTCATTAATTAGTTCTGGAACCCGCGAGAGAGAATCTGACACTGGTGAAAACCTAACACAGAGAGAGAGGTAATCTCGGGTATCCAAGACCATGAGTGATGGGGGGGAGGTAACCCGGTAGGCTCGTGCCTAGGTGAAACCCGGCCCGAAGGGAATCGCACAAGACCCGGCCCAAGGAGGAAGAGTTTCTAGAAGGCCCAAGGGGAAACGTAGGTCTTGTAACCCATACCTTGGGGGTCACGATTAGGAAACTTAGGGTTGTGTGTGGTTTCTGGGTAGGATTCCGGGTATGTATTGTATAGGAAGCCAGAGAGCCGGGTAATATATAAACCGGCTCCTGGGACAGAGAGGAGAGAGTTTTTTACCCAATATTCGAGTATTCTTGTGGTACGAGAGCTAATAGTTGTAACCCTAGATCGGAGACTCGGCGACATTGCAGCCCGAGCTACCAGATCATCTGATAACATGATTTCCCCTGAGCAAAAACCTCTCCCAAACACCAGAGTCGATTGGCCCCAAAGTAAGTTACCCCAGGTAACGTCTGCCGTGATTATCCCACGACAGTTGGCGCCCACTGTGGGGCCTACGTCCAAGGGTGTTTACATCACGGGAGAAGCTCGAGAAAGCATGAAGAACCTCGTCATCGGCGAGATCATCACCAACCCTGAAGGAGAGAAGATGGTGGACGACTTTGGTTGGGGACCAGAGTCGGATCTGCTGGAAACCGGATCTATCGTCACGATCGGCCGGGTCAACGTCTTCGTTGGTACGGTACGTGCATCCGGTTCTATTCCTGATGATATTGAGTATGATTCTGTGTCAGGAGAAGCAACCTGCGTTCAGTCGGATGGAGAAGAATCGGTTGGGACAGCCGATCCGGAAGAAGAGCCCACCACGAAGAGGGAATAGCCGGAGGAGCCGGTATGGACCCCGCGTGGCCGAGTTACAAGAGAAGATGATACCGAGTCTATCCTGCACCTGCTTGAAGACCGGTACAAGGAAGATAGCTCTGACAAAGAGGAATACGAATCTTCACCAGGCATCGCGCGCCTGGTCACGGTTTACACAACCCGTGCAATCAATCTTAATCAAGGGGATGTGTCGACGACCACGGTCGGAGCGGCGCGAGCGCTGGCCCAACAGCAGGCACCGGTTGACGGAAACCCGGTTATAGCCCGGATCGATGGAGAGTCGGCCTCTGTTAGTAGTCATACCGAAGAAAGCGAATGGCAAAGGAATATGTTTGGATTCACAGCAAATAGAACGGCGGGTGCGGGAGCCTCGGTTCCGCGAAATCCGGCTCTGTTCAACAATAACCTAATCTTAGATCCCAGAGTGTTAGCGACGGTGATAACCCCAGAAAACGCGGCGGCACGTGCCCGAGATCTGGACGTGGCTCGTCGTGCATCGGATCAACAGAGGAGAGATATCGAAGCCGAGAAACAAGGGATGGCCGCGCGCCAGTGCGAGTTGGAAGAACTGGAGAATCGTCTTCAAACTCAGTCGACCAGGATTTACAATCAGAGGCACCAGACGAGATTACCAGCAACCGGTGGGAATTTACAGCCAACTACATTGTTCGTTACCCCTCAGGATCAACCAATCCCGGTTGTGAATCAAGAAACCGGATATCAAGCTGCAACCCTGGGAGGACAGTCGGCAAACGTGCAAACCGGGTTACCCACGTTGCAAACTGGGATCGTTGTTGGCAATGCCGCACCACCACCACCACCACCACCACCACCGCGATTTCACACTCCACCAGGTCACTTCAATAATCCCATGGATAACGTGTATGCAGCAACATTGGCACTTTATCGCATCCCCGTAGGAGAGTCACCCCATGCAGTGGAGACCCGGCAGGCGATAAACCTCTTACGCACCGCAGTAGCTCAACAGGCCAATTACCCGGATAATAGGAGTGGCATGCAGGGAACACCATATGTTAGTCGGCAGAATGGGAATACCGGTTATATTCAGTCAAACTCGGCACGGCGGAGGGCAGAGCAGCAACAAATGCCGCTTCCTCCCCATAGACCGGCAACGCCTGCAACATCAGCGGCGCAAGCCATTGTGGACAGTTCTCGAGCCAGGCGCGCAGCAGCCGGGCCTGCAGTAAGAGGGCCGGTAGCGGTTGCACCCCCCGCAGCGCCAGCTGCAGGATCGCACGTTTCCCGAGTGAGGCCGGTACCGGCAAACCTCGCCGGGCCTAAGTGTTTATCGGATGCCATTAGGGCTGAGCCTTACCCGGATAAATTCAAGGAACCGGGTAAAGTGGTTAACTATGAGCCGACCATGGATCCAGAGACCTGGTTGAGCAGTTACGAGATGGCTATGTCGATTCGCAACGCATCCGAGAATCTCCAAGCCAAGTTCATGTACCTTATGATGTCCGAAGGAGCAGCAAAGTTGTGGTTCAATAA
Organism: Alopecurus myosuroides; assembly: GCA_028641055.1. NCBI lineage: Eukaryota > Viridiplantae > Streptophyta > Magnoliopsida > Poales > Poaceae > Alopecurus > Alopecurus myosuroides. The sequence goes on along the minus strand of CM054059.1, from coordinate 47,935,880 downwards.
CCTGCCTGAAAGATCCATCAATTCATGGAGTGAACTGAAAACTGCCTTCATCAAACACTTTCATGGGACGTGCCGAAAGATATTCACGATTGACGATTTAGAGCGATGTGTCCAGAAGAAGGGGGAGTCGGCGCGCAGCTGGGTGCGCCGAGTTATGGAAATTCTCCACTCTTCCACTGATATCAGGCCAAAAGATGCATTGCAAGCTATGGAGAAAACGTGTAAATACTTACCCTTGGTGCAAAAGCTGACACGCATGAAATCTAGTCGGCATGCTTCGGAGGTTACAATGGGAGAATTGATGGACGCTTGCAATAAGCACGCTTCCACAGACACAACAGAGGAGGATGCTGATGACAAAAAAGCAAAAGCCAATGCAAACAACAATGGAAGACCCGGCAATGGGGCTGCACCGGGTAATAACGGAGGAAGTAATGGAAATAACCAACACAAGCGCCCATACGAAGGAAATTCTGAGTTTGTTGCTAATACAGAAGCCAGGTTTGCGAGACCCAAGGCAGAGGGAAATTTCAACGGGGGAAACTTCAATGGAGGAAATTACCAAGGACCACCAAGGCCGGCTAACCATATAGAGGCCTTCAGGATGCCCTGTCCGCGTCATAGCAGGAATGGCCGGCCAGCTAATCATTCATTGGAGCAGTGTGTGGACTTACAGAGATGGAGGCCGGGGAGGAGGACCGGGTCCGGGTGGAAACCCGGGCAACGCCCCCCCCCCCCCCGCTGGCAACGCAGGAGGTGGCAATCCGGGTAATAATCAAGGAGGTGTTGGGGGCTTCCAAGCCAATCCAAAACAGTTAGGACAATATCACGTCCACACCACCGGGACTTCTAACAAAGATAGAAAGATACTTAAAAGGGTCGTAAACTCGGTTTCTTCAGGTGTTCCGAGATACTTGAGATGGTCAGATCAAGAGGTAACATGGAGCAGAAGGGGTCACCCGGAAACAATAGAACATCCGGGTGTGTTAGCTTTGGTGGTTGCACCACAGGTCAATGGTTACGAGCTGAAAAAGGTTTTGATGGATGGTGGAAGTAGCATCAATATTTTATATTGGGAAACCTTTCTACGCATGGGGCTCAAGGAGTCTCAGCTTCAGAAAAGTTCCACAGTTTTCCATGGAATTGTGCCGGGTCACTCGGCGTGCCCTGAAGGAAAGATAACACTAGAAGTCGCTTTTGGAGAATCCAAGGATAATTTCCGAGTGGAATAGCTCACGTTTGAGGTGGTAAAATTGTGCATTCCTTATCAGGCGCTGTTCGGAAGGCCGGCTTACGCCAAGTTCATGGCCAGGCCGTGTTACGTGTATTTACATCTAAAGCTCAAAAAGGTGGATTGGGAGAAAACGTCGTTCATAACACCCTTTGGCGCTTTTTGTTATAAGACCATGACCTTTGGGTTGAAAAAACGCTGGCGCAACGTATCAGCGGTGCATCCAGAAGTGTTTTGAGGATCAAATTGGACGCAACGTTCATGCCTATGTGGATGATGTGGTGATTAAGACAAGGAAACCTGAAACTTTCGTAGATGACCTAAAGGAGACCTTCAAGAACCTGAGGAGATACCAGATGAAGCTTAACCCGACTAAGTGCGTGTTCGGAGTGCTTGTGGGAAAGTTACTCGGCTTTATTGTTTCTGAGAGAGGAATTGAGGCAAACCCGGAAAAAATCAAGGCCATCCAGAGCCTGAAAAAGCCGGAAGGCCTGAAGCACGTTCAGAAGCTCACGGGATGTGTGGCAGCATTAAGCCGGTTCATATCTAGGCTTGGAGAAAAATCAATACCTCTATACCGACTCTTGAGGAAAACCGACAAATTCGTATGGGACCAAGAGGCGGACGAGGCACTTGAAGCTCGGAAAAAGCAGTTATCCGAAGCACCGGTTCTGGCAGCGCCGGGTCCCAAAGAGCCCATGTTATTATACATCGCGGCCGGGCCTCGAGCGGTTAGCGCAGTGGTTGTGGTTGAGCGCAAGGAGGATGGAAAGGACCATCCGGTACAAAGGCCGGTTTACTACGCGAGTGAGGTCTTATCGGAAGCAAAGCAGCGTTACCCGCATTGGCAAAAGCTAGTTTTTGGGGTCTTCATGGCCAGCCGGAAATTGAAGCCATACTTTCAGGAACACCCCATAACGGTGGTTAGCTCTATAACCATGGCAGATATTATCAAAAATTCAGATGCGACAGGCAGAATAGCCAAGTGAGCCATCGAGATGGGAGATTATCACATCAACTACGAGCCTCGGTCTGCAATCAAGTCTCAGGCTTTAGCTGATTTTATCAATGATTGGACTCACACAAGCATGCCCATAATGATGCCAAGTTCCAAGTCTTGGGTGATGCACTTCGATGGTTCTAAGCAATACGAGGGATCAGAAGCTGGGGTGGTACTTACATCACCAAAACGAGATAAGTTGAGTTATGTGTTGCAAATTCACTTTGATTGCTCCAATAATGTGGCCGAGTATGAGTCCCTATTACACGGACCGCGAGTAGCAAAGGAGATGAATATCAGGCGAATAAGGTGCTATGGAGACTCGGATCTTGTGGTACAGCAGGTCTCTGGAACCTGGGATAGAAAGGATGCAACAATGGCAACGTATCACAGAGAGGTAGACAGGGTGGCCGGGTCTTTCTCCGGGTATGAGGTAGAACACATTGACAGGCGAAAGAACGAGGCAGCAGATGCGCTCGCAAGACTCGGTTCGCGCCGCGAGCCGGTTCCGCCTAATGTCTTTCTGGACGAGTTATGGCGGCCGTCTGTCAAAACCGAATCTGAAGAACAGGTGGCTAATCAAGACCCGGATTTGGAGCTTGTGGCCGCTGTACGCGCTATTCCCGAGTGGACGGAGCCGTTTCTGGCCTACCTGTCACGGGGCGAGTTACCACCACAGGAAGTTTTAGCCAGGCAAATCCTGAGACGAGCAAAGGGTTATTCTATCATCAATGGTGAGTTGTACAAGAGAAGTGATGCAGGAGTCTTTTTGCGTTGTGTAACACCAGAGGAGGGCCGACAGATTTTGAGGGAGATCCATGAAGGTGATTGTGGGCATCATGCATCCACAAGATCCCTTGTGGCTAAAGCATATCGACACGGTTTCTTCTGGCTCACGGCTTTGGCGGACGCGGAGCGCTTGGTGGCAAGGTGTGATGGATGTCAAAGGTATGCTCGCCAAACCCATGTGCCGGCTATGGAGTTGCGAACAATCCCGTTGACCTGGCCATTTGCAGTTTGGAATATGGATATGGTGGGCCCCTTTCACATGTCTCCTTGCAAAAAGACTCATCTTTTAGTGGCTATTGATAAGTTTACTAAGTGGGTTGAAGTTATGTCAGTCACCAATTGTGAAGCAGTCACAGCAGTCAAGTTCCTGAAAATGATCATCTATCGGTTTGGATACCCTCATAGCATAATAACAGACAACGGAACCAACATGTCCTTAGGAGAGATGGAGAAGTTTTGTGGAAACAATGGCATCCGCCTTGACATAGCCTTGGTAGCCCATCCACAAGCTAGTGGACAGGTGGAGAGGGCAAATCAGGAGTTGCTTCGTGGGTTGAAAGCACGGCTACGAGTCTCGTGCCTCAGAGCTTCTGGAGCGTGGGTTGGGGAGTTACCATCAGTGGTTTGGGGAATTAACACTACACCTAACAGATCTATCCAGATGACTCCGTTTTTTATGGTTTATGGTGCAAAGGCAGTCCTTCCGAGTGACATTATTCATGACTCGCCCCGAGTGGCGGCTTATGTTGAGGTGGAGAACGAGAAGACCCGACAGGATGCCGTGGACATGTTAGAAGAGCACAGGGAGCAAGCTTTGGAGAGATCAGCTATATATCAACAGGATTTGAGGCGATACCACAGTCGGCGAGTCAAAACCCAAGTCTTACAGGAAGGAGACCTGGTGTTACGCCTAGTACAGTCAAAGGAAGGAAAGCACAAGTTATCTCCACCATGGGAAGGCCCGTTCGTCATAAACCGGAATTTGCACAATGGATCATACTACTTAATAGATGCAAGTGAAGAGTCGGATACTGTCAATGACACCACCCATACCACTTCATCTATGCAAGAGCGGGAAAGACCATGGAACGTGGCTCAGCTGCGTCCCTACTACACTTAGCATAGGCTAGGTTTACAAGTTGAATTGCACGATGTAACAGGCAGCAGGTTTCAAACGCACTCTTTTCCTATCCAGGGTACCTAAGGGGACTGGAGGGTTTTTAATGAGGCGGCTTGCTGACCTAACTTTTCTCATATCAATAAAGAGATGGTTAAACTATGATATTGTTCCCTTTTTATTTCTTTCTGTTAGTTTGTTCTTAATTTTTCTGTTTTACTTTATTCCATATCATGTAAGTATTTATTGTTTAGTTATAACGCACTAGGTTTAAAATTTCATAGATTGCATATATAGGTCTTGGGGGCTGATTGCTTCAATAGCACAACTATAATCTCAAGACCCGGCCACGATGCCATTAAGTTATAAGGACCGATTACTTGCAATAAGTACGGTTACAATCTTATAACTGGACAATAGAGCCAAAATGTCTTGATTTCTCTTGTTTAAGCTTGATGTGACACGCAATAATGTGGCGTGTCTCACTAACGCATAATCACAATCAGTCATGATGCCCACTGGGACTTGCCTGACCCTGTTTTTATACTCCCTCCGATCCTAAAAAAGTGACGCCACAAATGAACTATTTACATACAACTTATAGGCATAACTTGCGACACTTTTTTAGGATTGGAGGAATACAATTATAGCAGCACTGAATATCCACGCGAAAACCGGCTTATAAAAAAAAGGATCAAAAGGGTCATCCAAACCACAAGTTATGCGGAGTAAAAGGCTACAGCCGGAAACTCACAATATATTAAGCATAGCTTCAAAATTTATATGGGTAGCTATATATTTTGGGCCCTGGCAAAAACAGGCAGCTTGTTCTTAAAAACTACGAATCCCTAGACTCAGAAATTTGGGTCTTGGGGACTTGGGAATTTGAGAAAAGCAACAAACTATTTAGCTATCGAGCTTAAAACCCAAAAATCCGAGTCTTGGGGACTTGGGGACTTAAGAAGCAAAAGTTCACCCAGTTAAAAATCCCGAGACCCGGAAACCGAGTCTCATAGATGTGGAAAAAGAAGAAAGACCAGAAAAACGGCAAAAAGCTTAAGACTGGAGAAAGCATATCAAGGTGGATGGCCAAAAGGGCCATCAAAGCCATTAAAGTTTAAGCGTGTTACAAACCGAGGAAATAGTATGAAAAGTGCACAGGCGCACTATTAAACAAATAATTGTATCAGGCATATTACGAACATGCCTATTGGCCGAATAAGTGTTTGTGAGCGAAAAATTATAAAACTTCACTCGGCATCCATAGCCGAGTCTTCAGCAGCAGTCTTGGTAGTCGGGTCTTCAGTGTTTTCTTCAGCAGCTGTCTTGGTAGCCGGGTCTTCACTGTTTCCTTCTGTAGCCTTCCCTGCCTCTGTATCCGGATCAACCACGGTATCAGCGCGAGCTGGAGGAGGGATGACTGGAGTGGATGACGCTGGCACAGAGCCGGCCTCGGCCTTCCTCTTGGCAACTTCCTCCTTCCACCGGGCTAGCATATCAAAGGGAACCGGAAAATCAGAAAGTACCGGCTTATCTTCAGCATTGTACGGAGGGGTAAGCTTGCTCAAGTCAAGTTTATCGGCTATCAAGCTTGCCGAGTGACGTATCTGAGTATGGATACCCTTTTAGTCCTCTGCCGAGAAACGAGAGCCGTCTGTGTTGAATTTGGGGAACCTATTCACTAGCGTGGCCGGCTCAAGCTTAGGAAAGTAGGCTTTGGCCAACGCAAGGCCACGGGTCACCCCAACCCGGCATGCCGAGCGCTTCCAGTGATCGATCCAAGCAGGGACCGTTGAGCACGCGTCGAGCATCTGGGATACACCACCAGGCCACCTTATGGCTTCAAGGGTCCACTTGGTTCTAGCAGAAAATTGTCGGATAACCGCCTTCAAGGTCTTCAGTTTCTCTATGTCGTCTTCATCATCAGCTTTGTCACCCGGACCTGCAGAATAAAAGGAAAAGTAAAGTGGTAAGGTCCAGGTCATAGATCATATCAAGTGAGAAACCCGAGTCTTAGTCAGGAAGTTAAGTTCTTTTACCAAGTATGGAGCTGTATGTATCGGCAACAGAAGTCGATAATTTCTTCAGCAAATTCTCAACATGGTGGAGCTTTTTCTTGTATTTCTTGCAGTCCTTGGAAAGGTCCTTCACCTCCACCTCCAGCTCCTCTCGAAGTTTGGTTTCAACTCGGAGGAGTTCGTTGGTTTTTGCCAACACCTCCTCCGACCGGGTCACATAAGCCTGAAAAATAGACAAGGAGATATTAGTCGGTTGCAGCGTAAAAACAGAGTATGGAAGGTTATATAAGTACCGGGTAAACTATGTATAGTTCACCCGGAACTTGGGGACTAGGTGAGTACGCAAATAATATTGGTAGAGGTACCTGATGCTCAGCTGCTAGGGATACGAGGATATCTCTTTCATTGGTCTTTAGAGAAAAAAGCTCATCTAGCATCCCTTCAAAGTCAAGGCCACTCAGATTTGGCCTAGAGGAGCTAGGGTTCTGGTTACCCGGTGGCGGGGTCCTTTCCTGCTTCAGCGAGTCAACTCTGGTTGCCTGGGTGTTGGGAGCAGGGGCACCCCTCTGTGTTCCCAGAAACTCGACATCAGTGTCAGCCGACTGATGCGTTGGCAGGGGAAACTCGGCTTCTTGGTCAACAGGGTCTTCCAGCTTTTCTTCTTCTTCACCGCCAGCTGCGGGCTCCACAACCTTCTCCGGGTCTTCCGTGGCCGGGTTATCGATGTGCATATCCTCCGGGTCACTAAGGGTGACCTTGGCTCTGAGAAAGAAAAGGAAAAAGTTAGTGAGTAATAGACGGAAGACAAAGAAAATAAAGGTATATTGGTTAATAAGGGTAGCAAGTTACCCGGTATTCACGACGAAGTCGGCTGGGAGATCGTTGCTGGACCCGGATGATGCTGATAAAGAACCAGAAAGTGAGACCCGGAGTTGTCCGGCTAAGGGATGATTTGGAGATGGACATTTTCGAGGTGTATGGGATTTATAAGTTGGGGGAGTACCGGCTCGGCTAGCGGGTGACATAGGGATACCTGGGTGAAGGGGACCGTCACCCGGAGATGTCCGGGTTGCCCGTCGTTTGGCTGGAGTTGTTTCCTTCATAGATGATGAACTGGTTAGATGCTTGTTAAGTTCGCACATATTGGCGTAGGAGTATGGCTTGGAGGTCATGGAAGAATAGGGCACCTTGAAAACAACTCTCCTGGTCTTCCTTTTGGCTCCAACCTCAACCTCCAGCTCAGCCTCGCTTTCTTCCGACTGAGTGTCGTCCTTGTCCTCTAGCTCTGGTGAACAAGGAGCATTGTCGGGAAGAGGGAAAATTTTGGTCTAACAAGTTAACAAAGCAAGAATAAAGAGAAGACCCGGATTTACCTTCATCACTGTCAGCCGGCTCCTCGTCTTCCTCCGAGCTTTCGGAAGGGGGAGGGGTGACTATCTTCCAGAATTTGTCAGTTTCCTGAGTAAGAAGCGCAGAGACAAAAGTTAGTATGTCTTCATAAGAAATATCAGTCGGATAAAGGGGTGTTAGTCGGTTCTTACTGGAGAAGCCGGGTTCGAGCGAGTAAAGGGGCTAAGCCCGGAGATGCTCTTGATGACGTTAAGCTTTTCCCCCAAGAAGTTCTTCATGGTTTTATTTATGTCCGCGACCGGATAGTTTTTCTCCGAGTATCGGAGAGAGTCGGTGACGTGCCCGGAATAATCGCACATGAGCTTGGGCCGGATGCTGTTTGGCTGGATCCGGCAGCTGACCCAGGTTTTTATCAGGTTAAGCCCAATGAGACCTTGGGCCGAAAGCACAGCAAGCTTGTGGAGAAAAGGCTGGATAGATTGCCTATCGGCCTCGGGTGCGAAAGAGTTTAGATATTCAGATAAAGAAAGAATATCGTTAGAGAAACCCGGCAAACGCTTTTCGCCGGTTAAAGATGTGTCTCGGCAATAGAAGAATGTTTTCTGCCAGTGCTTCACATGAGAGTGAAGACTGAGAGTCGGCATCAGAGAGTTTTTACGTCTCTGAATCGAGAGCCCCCCACAAACCAGGAGGGCCCCGTCCGTGCTCTCCCGGCAGGGTTTGCATTGGAATAGTTCTAAGAATAAAGCCAAGTTTGGGGGAATGCATAAATAAGCCTCACAGAGTACTATGAAATGGCAGATATTTAGCATGGAATTTGGGCCGATATCAAATACCCGGAGCTTGTAATGATCTAGGAGATCCCGGAAGAAAGGGTGACCCGGGGGGTGGAAACCCCGGATCACATGCTCGGCAAAGACAACTACTTCATCCGGGCCTGGTGTAGGCCGAGTCTCCTCACCCGGCGTCCTCCACTGGATATCCGGCTCGGCAGGCAGGACACCCGACTCGGCCAGCTCGTCAAGCTTGGCCTTGGTGACAGTCGATTTTTCCCAATTGGCGGAAATCGACTGACCCGGCTTTTGCTTCCCAGCCGGGTTTTTGACCTTCAACTTGGCACTAGCCTTAGGAGCCATGGAGTACATATCTAAAAGGAGGTAAAATGCGAATGAGTAAATATTGAGAAACTTGAACAGCGCAGCTATTCGGTGCAGCAGGAAAAGGAAAAGTAGACCGGCTAAGATGGCTCCTCGGTTGATCAATGGTGATGAGATTCCGGAGTTTGCTAAGGGCAAGTCCAAGTCCCCCTCGGCCACTCCCTCTGCTTCCTCCAGTGGCATTCCTGAGCATCCCTCTAGTGGAATTGCAAAATTCTTCAATTCTATGTTCAACATGTGCAAGGACACTAGGGCCATTGCCCATGAAGCTCGTGAGTTGGCCAAGGAGACTAGGCGTATTCAGAACGCCGACCGCAGGGCTGCTGGTTTTGAAGTGCCTGCCGATCCTCCCTCTCTTGCAGCTGCTGATCTTGTCCCCATTGAGATGCCCGAGATTCATGATGATGACTTCTACTTCGGGGTTCCTCCAGCGGATGTTGATGAGGAGGAGTATTCCAATGATGAAGACGACTTTGATGCTGCTGGGCTTGGAGGACGTGATGTTGAAGAAGAGGAAGAAGGAGATGATGAGGAAGGCAATGGAGAAGATGACGACATGGAGTGATCTCTAGGGGCGCTAGTGGACTCTTTGTCCCTTTTTGGCGTCTTGATACCAAAGGGGGAGAAGGAGTCCCCATATTAGGATTCCACGGACTTTGCAAGGGTTGGAGCACAAGTCTTTTGCCTTTTGATTTCGATCTTATAGGCTTGTGCTCCGGTATATTTATTTCGTTTCCTTCGTTTTAAAAACTTCGTACTATGTGTGTGGAACCTCGTGACGTATTCGTGTCACCCTTCCCGTGGTTATGTTACTATTATCATGCGTACTATTATTGTCTATCTTTATCTATGCATGTTTTATGAACTTGTTTAGACGGCTTGGTGTTTAAAACATAGGGGGAGCAAAGCCTATGAAGTGTGTGTCTCACGACACACATCGAGGAAGAACTCCGTCTATTTTTTAGACACCATTTCTTTAGTTCTTTTTGCTCTATCCCCGTGAAATATTTATGTTGTCATCAAACACCAAAAAGAGGGAGATTGAAAGTGCATTCTCGATATCTCGTTGTTTTGTGTGTTTGTTAACAACATAAAGAGGCTACTAACCGTACGTGCTATTTTGTCAAAGGAATTGGTCTTAATTCAGCACGTATATGGTGTCAAAGAAATGGTGAAGAAATCGAAGATCAAATGGATTTTTCATGGCCAAAAACAGAGTTTCAAAGGGAAGCCTGGAAAATTCCGGGCCAATCCGGGCTCCGGAATACATCCGGAATAATCCGGTCACTATGGAAAAAGGATCTGTTGCAATCCGGAATATTCCGGAAGATTCTAGCAGCCGGAATTTTCCGGGGTCATTCCGGCCACAATGGGTTTTTGTTCTGTTGGCATCCAGAATATTCCGGGGGCCATTCCGGCCACAACGGGATTGTGCTCTGTTGGCATCCGGATTGCTCCGGATTATTCCGGGGGTCCGGAATATTCCGGACCATTCCGGGCTGGTCGAAATCAGGCTGAAAAACGGCTAGTTTTGTTGGAGGCTATAAATAGAGCCTCACTTCTCTCTCCAAGGGTGAGCTCTCCCCAGCATTGAAGACACCATTATTGGAGCTCACCCACTAGCAAGATCTCCTTCCTCCTCCACCCAAACTCGTTGATTCTTTGAGGATTGAAGGAGAACCACCAGATCTACATCTTCACCAACCGGATTTCCATTTCCCTCTCATTTGCTTGAGAGATCTTTGCTTAGGGTTTCCTCTTGTGGAGAACCTAAGCTTCTTGTTCTAGTGGTGATTCAAGAAGAGTTGGGAGCCCCCAATTAAGTTGTGGGTGTGTGCCCCAAGTGTTTGTAAAGAACTCGATCCCCGCCTCAAAGGGGTTCTATAGTGAGAGGTGAACTAGGCCTTTGTGGCGCAAATCATCGGAGAATAGGGTGAAGTCTTTGTGGCGTTGAGTAGGCCTTTATGGCGAGCTCACACCCCTCCAACGAGACGTACTCCCCTAAAAAGGAGGAACTCGGAAATACATCGGGTCTCCGTGTGTTTCCATCGGTTACCTCGTTCCTCCCTCGTTACTTACTCGCACTCGTAGCTTTATTGTAGTTCTTGTTGTTTCAATTGTTGTCTAGTTGCTTACCTTGTCATATAGGTAAATTCACCATTAGTTGCACAATCTAGAGAATTTACCTTCTTGTCAAGGCTAAACCTTAAGAAAAATTAAAATTGGTCGTAGCACCTATTCACCCCCCCCCCCCTCTAGGTGCCCATACTTTACTTTCAGCCGCCGATGTGATCTGGGGTGGCTCGGCCATGGTGCGGTGCGCCATCGGCTTGGCTCCCGGGCGGCGCGGCCTCCTCTGTCTTTGGCGGCGCGAGGCGGTGGTGCTAGGGACCGCCGGCGGCAGGGCTCCCGGTGGCGGCGGATGCGGAATTCAGGAGATCTATCTCCCTCTCGCAAACGTCCCTGCTGGGAGTCGTTTCGCGGCGTCGGGGCTGCGAGACATTAGAATAAAGGAGGTCCTTGGGTTTTCCATCGCGCGAAGATGAAGATCCTGATGTAGGTTCTCTTTGATCAAGCCGGGGTGTCGATCCGAAAGGCTCCGCCGACGAACTCCCATGGGCGACGCCTAGAGATTGCTGGATCGGTGGAATTCGGTCACAATGCTCAGTCATCGAATGTGAGATTGGAGGACTAGCAACGGTGTTCGGAGTCTTTGCATCGATGGAGAACTGGCTTGGACATACAAGACTCGTAGCAGCCGTATGTAAAAGAGGGCGACAGCATGCGTGAAGTCCAAAGTTCTAGCTTTCAAGGTGAAAGCCCAAGGTCTGGGCTTAATTGGTTGTGCCTGCCACTGGTCTTCTTAGAGCCATTGTTTTGAGAGCGAGGATTATTTTCAGGGTGAAAACCAAGGTCTGGCCCTAATTGGTTGTGCCTGGCACCGTTCTTCTTGGAGGCGTTGTTTTCGAAGAGATGGACATCAGATGTTGAGGTGGTGGTTATGCGGATACCGTGTAGCAGGACTTTTCTTTTTATTTTATTTTTATTGTCTTTAGGCTTTATGCATCCGTAATGACTATTGTTATTGCATTGTTGCAGAGAGCGGGTGTAATTTGTATCTCCGCGATATTAATATATTTCCCATCATCAAAAAAATAAAAAATACACGAGACTCACGTTCTGATGTGCTCAGAAAAATCTGGGCGCATAATCGATCGTCCATTTTTTGAGTAGTATTCCCGCTGCTTCCGATGCTTTACCATTTCACAAATATTCAGAACATAAAACAGAGCAACCACTATGGATTTCTCACCCACGAAAAAAAAAACGAATATGGCTTGCTTTTCCACTTCCACACAAACAAACAGAGTGCCCGCTCTCAGAGCTTGCTGGAGACGGCGATGGGGCGGGTCCTGGGCCGGGCGGGCACGGGCTCCTTGGGCAGGACGACGGTGAGAACGCCGTTCTCCACGCCGGCCCTGATCTGCTCCACCTTCACGTGTTCCGGCAGCGCCACATCCCGAGCGAACTCCGCCTTCCCACGCTCCGCGACGTGCCACACGGCGTCCTGATCGTCTTCCTCCTTCTTCCCCTTGTCCTTGGCCGCGCCCCGGACGCTCAGCACGTTGCCGTCCTCCACCTGCACCTTGACGTCGTCCTTGCCCAGCCCCGGGACGTTGATCCTGATGACGTGGGAGGTCGGGGTCTCAACCCAGTCCATGGCGGCCGCCGTGAAGGGGCGCGCGTAGAGGAGGCGCCGGAAGGGGCTACCCAGGAAGAGGTCGGCCATTGGTTGGGTACGGAGAGCTCGGAAGGGGTCAGCTGGGTTTGGATCTGGCTGTAGTTCTGGAGATGGAAATTGGATTCTGAGTTGGGGAAGGCGAAGTAGCTGGGAGAATAGGGGAAATAAATTGGGATGAGTTTGCGGCGTCGACGATGGTTCGAGAAAAGTAGAGAGACGAGAGATCGGGAGAGTGACGTGGCCGGCCGAGAGAAGCTTCTGGAGCTTGGTCTGTCGCGCGCGTCTGTACTCGTCTCGAACGCTATCTTCAGTTGGCTGCTAGAAATCTCTCGATTGTCCATCTGCACTAGTTCAATACCGTCTAAGTCCTGAAAAAAAAGAGGAATACGTGGTGCGAACTTAAAAAAAAAAAATACTCCGTACATGATGCTCTGTTGGCTATCGATCGTTGAGCAACGAGTCTGTCAAAAACATGAATTCAGGCCGTGTTGCTATTTATTGTCCTGCTAGCAGAATGTTTGAATTCCTAATTTAATACCTCCATTCCAAAGACGTATAGAACTCATAATTATAAGAAAATACTTTTGAGTAGAAATACAATGATATCACTTATATGTCGCATAAATTACATACTGATAAATTAATTGTTGGTCCAAGGGTCGGTCAAAGCAAATGAAATGCGCCTTATATTATGGAATGAAGGTAGTATAAATTGTTAATTAGAGTTAAAATTTACGGCAGCATAGTGGTATGGCCTCGGGTTCGACTTTATGCTAGCTCAATCTTTTGGATTATTCCATTTATTTGGGTCAAAACATGTTGGGGGTCTGAAACGAACCCGATGGAGCAGCCCGCTTTGCCACACCGTCCGATGGTTTAATCACGTGTCTGTTGAATCCTGTGAAGGTGTGAGCTGTATGTCGCTGTCGGGGGGTTACCCCCGAGTAGGGTAAAGGCAAGTGGTAAAGGCAACTAACAGAAGAGAGGTTTGGTCGAGTAGCCGCCTACCCGGTACTCGCTACCCGGTTGACAGCTACTCGGTCTCAGCTCAAGATGACCAGAAAGAGGTATCAAGCAAGTTCTGTCCATTCGAGTAGAAGAGTTGGCCCGAGTAAAATTGGCGGGAACCTACTCGGGCCAGAAAGTCAAAGGAGCCGTTCTGACACAGGATCCCGCGTATCCTGGGTCCGTACTTGGCACTGTTCAAACTACTGTTCATCTGGGACCGGTCTGTCTGACAGTGACAGCATGGAAGCAGGCGGTCGCAGGATAAGGGGGGCCTACTCTGTGCTTGGCACAGTGGTACCAGTCTGTCCCCTTGGTTTTGCCCAACGACTTTACAGAAGCAGCCAAGATTAGGAACCAAAGCTGTCAGCGGGAACCCGGAAGAAGGACGATGTGCACACTATGTCGACACTTGTCCATGTTTGGACGTATCCGGCTGGGCACCGTGTATATAAGGTGCCCCGCCGCCTCCTGCGTGAGGATCGAACACTTGGTGACCTAATTCTTGACCTAGTTCATCACCTAGAGAGGAGAGTGGCTACTCGGTAGCAAGAACATTGTACTGTGGCTACTCGGTGAGACACCAGAATACATAGAGAGAGGCAGGAGTAGGGGTTTTACCTCCTCACGAGGACCCTGAACCTGGGTAGATCGTGTTGTTTGCAGTGTTTACTTCGTACCTCACGCGGCTACTCGTCGCGTGATCCCTCCCCGAGCACCTCCAGCGTCCTTCGTCCCCACATCTTTAGCCATCCCATAGCATCTGCCGTGACACCACCACGACAGTTGGCGCCCACCGTGGGGCAACCAGCGGCGCTGGTTGGAGTTTCTGTTCGGACGGGATCTTCTTCAGCGGAGCGCGTGGTCTGTGGCCTTGTCCACAGATTCGGCTCCTTCGACTTCGTCACCGACAACGCCGGCGATTTCGGCGGCAGGGCCATGCCGGAGGGCGGCTCGGTGATCTCCTTCGGCTCTCACCTCGTCTACGTCGCCACCGTCGCCAACCGCGCGTACCCCGAGCTGGTGCATGACGCGGAGGATCCTCCCGCGGTGATCGCTGCTCGCGGAAGGCCCGCGTGCCGCTCTGCGAACTGCGCTGAGGTGATGGTGACGGGCTTGGCGGCAAACACTGGCGCAGCCGCTACTGGCGCTGCGGCGGACGTCGAGGATCTTGCTGCACCGGCTGCGGGTGGCAGGGTTCACCGGCCCTACGAGAAGGAGAGCAACTTGCCGCCTTCCACGTCTACGGTCATTCCCGCGTCGGCTACGCGACCTGGCATGCCGACTCCCACCGACATCGAGCTTCTAGCCATGAGGGAGCAGCTCGAGCGGCAACGCCTGGAGCTGCTTGCCGAGCAGGCGGAGTTGGATAAGGTGAGGTTGGAGTTGAGTCTAGATCAGCTCGAGTACAACAAGGCTCACGGCTTCACGCCAGTCGCTAGGAGGGCTAGCAGAGTAGGTGCCACTCGGCGCAACCTTGGCGCCGAGATGGCAACAGTTGTAGAGGCTCCTGCTCAGTCCGCCACCGCAAACACCTCCACTAGGCCCAGATATAGCACACCCGCCAAGACACTTAGAGCTGCAGAGGCTGTAGCTGCCGAGTTGCCTCGCCTAGATGGCGATGCGCGTGTTAGGCAGCAAGAAAGACTCAACGAGTTGGTGTTGGAGGCTGCTAGGCAGAATGAGGAGTTCCGGAAGGCCAACCCGGGTGCTGGGGCTTCGCAGGTGGTTCACTCGCATGCGGCCAGATCTAACGATCAAGCTTCGTCTCCGCATCCCAGCCGCGAGAAGAGCCGCAGCGGGCGTTCGGGCAGAGATAGGCAAATGCAGGTGTATGGCCCGGCTGCTGCCGCGAGACAGCTTGCTGTGCCGCAGCAGCCCGGGCAGGAACACAACGCTGCAAGAGCAGGCTCTCAAGCCCATCAAGCTCAAAGCCGAGCCCGAGATGAAGCGCGCCCAGGTCCTTCTCGGCGTCCCGCTGCTCCGCCTACTCGGCAGAGGCAGCAACCGCGCGCAGTGGCACCAGTCGCCAACCCGGTGGAGCAGCCTGCAGCTGTGCAGGTGGACAGGTATGATGATGGCTACTCGGCCATGGAGATGGCGGGCTATGATGTCCATGATCGTGTTGGCGACCGCATGCTGGCGCCAGGAGATGCGAGGCATCAGTTAGACCGGATCAGCTTGTCAGCGCGGCTGGAGAGCACGGGTCCTCCTGGCCCCGAGTGCTTTGGCCCGCGCATCATGAACGAGCCGTCCGTGAAGAACTTCCAGCTTGCTAGGGGACCAAGAGCTACAATGGCAGCACCAAGCCTGAAGATTGGCTCAATGACTATGTCACCACGGTCCATATCGCGAACGGCAACAGAAGATGGGCGGTGCGCTATGTCCCGCAGATGCTAGAGGGTCCAGCCCGCACTTGGCTCAACAACTTGCCCAAGAACAGCATCAATTGCTGGCTGGACTTCTCGGATGCCTTCATCAGCAACTTCACCAGCACATACAAGAGGCCGAATAGGCCACAGCAGCTATCCGCTTGCAGGCAGCGAGAAGACGAGACAGACCGCGAGTATCTTACTCGGTGGAGTACATTGAGAAACACCTGTGAGGGTGTGAATGAAGCACAGGCCATCACTTGGTTTGCGCAGGGATGCAGGCATGGCAGCATGCTGTGGCAGAGATTGCAGAGGGAGATGCTTAACACTCTGGCGGAGACCATCAAGATTGCGGATCAGTACGCACTTGGTGATCCCACTCAGCCACTGATGGACTCCTCTGAGCCGAGAAGAAACTTCAGCAACAGCAAACGCAACGAGTTCCGCAACAAGCGCCGAGTAGATACTCGGTATGATCCCGAAGAGGTGAACGCAGTGACTGTTGGAGCTGGTGGCAGCCAGAGGCAGAAACCTGCTGGAGCCTACGGGCAGAACCAGAACCAGGGCCAAGGCAACAAGAAGCCATTTTGCACCTCTCAGTCGGGTAGCGGGAACTCCGAGCAGCCGAAGAAGTTTGTCTTTGATGACATGAAGGATGGCCCATGCAGTTTTCACACTCATCACCCTTCGAGGCCTGCTAACCACACTACTCGGCAGTGCGAGTGGTGGGATGTGATCAAGAGTGATGGCTTGCCTCCTCCTCCTCCTCTGCCAGCGGCCAATGCCAATGTGCAGCCTACTCGCGCACCCGCAGCTCGGCCGCCAGTGTATCCGAGAAGAGAAAATGTGAACCAGGTGGCTTTAGGAGCCAACCGCAACTTCAACAATGAGGGCTACCGCAACAACAACAACAACTACAACCGCAACAACAACAACAGAGGCAACAACAACTACCAGGGCAACAACAAAAACGGCAACAATGGGGGCGGAGGCTCCAATCTGTACCAAGAGCACCATGAGAGTTACATGATCTTCACTTCTGAGCCAGTCGACAAGCAATCACAGCACAGGCGTGCCATGGAGGTCAATGCAGTGATTCCTGCTGTCCCTCACTACATGTATTGGTGTGACCAGGAGATCAGGTGGTCCCGAGCAGATCATCCCAAGGTGATGCCCAACCCGGGTAGCTATGCCTTGGTGCTGGATCCTACTTTCCTGGGTCCCGAGAAGAATGTGAGGTTCAGCAAGGTGCTAATCGACAACGGCAGCAGCATCAACATTGTGTACAAGGACACACTCGAGAAGCTTGGCCTGGCCGAGAACATGATGCTGCCTAGCAAGACCACCTTCCATGGCATTGTACCCGGGATCTCGTGCAACCCGATTGGCCGAGTGTGGATCGATGTGCTATTCGGCACCAGGGATAACTGCCGCACAGAGCGCCTGCAGTTCGAGGTGGTGGATCATCAGAGTCCTTACCATGCTCTACTCGGCAGGCCTGCTCTGAGCAAGTTCATGCCTCTACCCATGTTGCATATCTGAAGATGAAGATCCCTGGTCCCAATGGCATAATTACCATCTCTGGTGATTACAAGAAGTCCATGGAGTGTGCCTCTGCTAGCTCCCAGTTGGCGGAGTCGATGGTGATTGCTGCCGAGAAGAAGAAGATGTATGAGGTGGTGGCCATGGCGCAATCCGCGCAAGCTAGCGCGCAAGGCGTGCCGAGCACCCAGCATGGGACTGCATTCCAGGCATCTCAGGAGACAAAGAAGGTCCAAGTCGACCCCGAGTTCCCCGACCGCGTAGCCATCATTGGCTCCGGGTTGGCGGAGAAATAGGAAAGCGAGCTCATCCACTTCCTCCGTGAGAATCGGGATGTATTCGCCTGGTCCAATGAAGATCTACCAGGAGTCCCGAGGGAGTTGGTTGAGCACTCTTTACATGTGCGTCCTGACGCCAAACCAGTGAAGCAGGCTATGCGCCGCTTCGGAGATGAGAGAAGGAAGGCCATTGGTGACCAGATCACCAAGTTACTGATAAGCAATTTCATCATGGAGGTGCTGCATCCGGATTGGCTAGCCAACCCGGTCATGGTCGAGAAGAAGAAGGAGGATCCCAAGGCTGCCACCGCATGGCGCATGTGTGTCGACTACACCGACTTGAACAAGGCATGCCCCAAGGATCCTTTCTCGCTACCTCGCATCGATCAGGTGATCGATTCCACTGCTGGTTGTGAACTGTTGTCTTTCATAGATGCCTACTCTGGTTTCCACCAGATTGCACTCAACCCTGCTGATCAAATAAAGACTGCTTTCATTACCCCGTACGGGGCTTATTGCTATCGTGTCATGTGTTTTGGCTTGAGGAATGCGGGTGCAACCTACCAGAGATGCATGCAGAAATGCTTGCACGACCAGCTCGGCAAGAATGTGCAGGTGTACGTAGATGACATTGTCATCAAAACGAATAAAACACATACTCTGCTTGCCGACCTGGAGGAAACCTTTGCTAACCTACGCAAGTACAAAATGAAACTGAATCCGAGTAAGTGCACCTTTGGTGTACCGGCTGGAAAGCTACTCGGTTTTCTAGTTTCTACTCGGGGCATTGAGGCCAATCCTTCAAAGATAAAAGCTATTGAGAGCATGTCTTTGCCGAGATCACTGAAAGATGTGCAGAAGTTCACAGGTTGCTTGGCATCTCTGAGCCGTTTTCCGGGCCGAATGGGCGAGAAGGCACTGCCTCTGTATCAATTGATGAAGAAAAGTGACAAGTTTGTATGGACTCCGCAAGCGGATGTGGCATTCAACGAGCTGAAAGCAATGCTGGCTAGTGCTCCCATCTTGGCTAGTCCGCTACCCAAGGAGCCAATGCTGCTGTACATTGCTGCGACTAACCGAGTAGTCAGTGTGGTGATTGTGGTGGAACGAGAAGAAGAAGGCAAGAGTGTGCAGCGCCCAGTATACTACCTCAGTGAAGTGCTATCCAGCTCCAAGCAGAACTACCCGCACTACCAGAAGATGACCTACAGCGTGTACCTGGGCGCCAAGAAGTTGAAGCATTATTTCCAAGAGCATCCTATTACGGTTGTGAGCTCTGCTCCCATCTCGGATATCATGGGCAACAAGGAGGCGAGTGGCAGAGTAGCCAAGTGGGCGATTGAGCTAGCCGCGTATGCTCCCGCGTATGCGAGAAGAGAAGCCATCAAGTCTCAGATCCTGGCGGAATTTCTTTTTGACTGGGCTGAGGTGCAGTATGAACCTCCTGCTCCAGTTTCCAATTACTGGAAGATGCACTTTGATGGCTCGAAGGTGAAGGAAGGCCTTGGTGCTGGCATGGTGCTGACATCACCCAAGCGAGATCAACTCAAGTATGTGCTGCAGATTCACTTCAAGGCATCCAACAATGTAGCAGAGTACGAGGCAGTGGTGCATGGTTTGCGAGTAGCAAAGGAGGTTGGTGTGCAGCGCATTATATGCTATGGCGATTCAGATCTGGTGGTGCAGCAGGTCTCGGGCACTTGGGATGCTTTGGATGCCAACATGGCGTCATATCGCTTCCTGGTGCAGTCTATGACTGGGTTTTTCGAAGGCTGTGAGTTCCAGCACATTCACCGAGCAGAGAATGAAGCAGCAGATGAGTTATCCAAGTTGGGATCTTCTCGGCAATCCATCCCGGCGGGAATCGCCTTGGAGCATTTGAGGAAGCCATCCATCAAGCCTTCTCCCAACTCGGAGTCCATATTTGTTCCTTCTCTACCAAGTGAGGAATCTGATCCCATGGAGGTTGACTGGGAGAATGCTACAGGAAACCCGGGGACTGCCGTCCTCTACTCGGGGACTGCCACTCCCTACTCGGGGACTGCCACTCCCTACTCGGGGACTGCCACTCCCTACTCGGGGACTGCCACTCTTTACTCGGGGACTGCCATTCCTTACCCGGGGACTGCCACTCCTTACTCGGGGACTGGTGTCCTTAACCCGGGGACTGTCGCATTCATTGAGGAGGTCCTTGCTAATCGATCTGGGCTTCGGAGAAGTGCTCCCACCCCTAAAGAGCAACCAGAGGTACCCGTCCCAATGGAAGTGGACGAACCAGTGTTTCCCGCACGGGAGACACCGAGTTGGGCTATGCCCATATTATCCTTTCTAAGGGACGGTACTCTACCTGAAGATGAGGTGACTGCAAGGCAGATTCAGAGAAGATCCAAAGGCTACACTATAGTCCGAGATGTGCTGCACAAGAGAAGTGCCACTGGCGTGCTGCAACGTTGTGTGGATCCAGCAGAAGGAGAGGAGATCCTGGTAGAGATACACCAAGGAGAATGCGGGCACCATGCCTCTTCTCGGGCGCTGGTCCAGAAAGCTTTCCGGCATGGCTTCTACTGGCTCACAGCACTGCAGCAAGCTGAGGATATC